>JANHMN010001055.1:497-13188 GCA_030674055.1 Rhabdomys pumilio
TGGGATTACCTTCTGTCCAAAGAGGTCAAATATGACTCAGAAATCCTCTCTAAATCCTTCTCAGGACCAGTCAATGCCAATGACTCTAGCTTGGGCATCCAAGTAATGGGTAGATAGAAACAGGCAGCCATTGGCTGTCAATGATAGAGCTGCTGACTGGGATATCTTCAGATACCAACAGGGTCTGCTGCCAAAGTCAGTCAGCGATTAAACAAGTTACTCAGTAGACTTTTTTTGTAAGGTAACAAAATCTAATCTACTGGGAACAACAGCCCGTGGCCTGTTGAGGACCAAGCTGCTGTTCTGGTCAAGGGGTCAGGGTCTCGAAGAATGGAGACAAGGCAGAGGTTCTGGAGTCAAGTCTCAAGTCTCCTTTATTGTTTCTCTTCTATTGGCCCATATTCACTCTTGTTCATTCCTCTTAACCCTATTTACTCATATACCTCTTAACTCTATTGACTGTATATATTCCTCTTAACCTTATTACAAGGAAATCCTGGGTATTTATAAGCACACACAGGAAAACACAGGTGAAAACATTTTACCATGTGCACTATGCAGCTGGGGTCACTAACAGCAAAAAAAGCTATGTGGGATAAACAAGATATTTGTTAGAGTGTGCTCAGCTGTTGTAGGCTGCTGAAAAACCAAGTCTCTATCAGGGTAAATTGTTCCTGATGGCTGCAAAGATGATAACTGCTTTCTAGCTGCTTTCTGCTTAAAGTTGGCTCCCTACAGTTGCCAGAGCATACGCTAGGAACAATTTTACCTCCTTGGGACAAGTGAAAAAAAGGGAATAGAGAAAATTCACATGTACACACAAATACACACACATACCCTGAATGAATGAATGAATGAATGAATAAATGAATGAATGAAGCGAAGGGCAGAATCCGATTAGCTTATACATACAGACATACATGCATGGATACACACACACACACACACACACACACACACACACACACACAAACAACCACACACGTATACAGGCCTACAGATAGACTTATCTATATTCACACACTGAAACGTTAGAGCAAAGCTCCAAAAGCAGGCTCCAAGTATTCCACACATGTATACATATATCAGTAAACACAATTGGTGGATAGCAGGAACAATGTTCTAATCCCTTTTAACACAAACTTTACATGTACATACATAGTCGATGGGTGGAAGACAGGATTCTCCACCCACACCACACCATGCTATATTTTTCATACATGGTTTATAAATCCTGGCAAACTCTTTCAAGCACTATACAATTACAGTTTGATTATGTTTCAGTTTCCTTCTGGTAAATGATTATGAAAAAACAGTGTGTTAATACATCATTAACAGTAAAGAAAATAATATTATGTATTAATGTAAAAAATTATTCATAAAAACCTACATACATTCATAACCAAGCAACTTATTATAGATTAACAAAGTGTAAGCAAGAAAGGTAAGTTTCTCAGCTATTTTCTCTTACTGGAAGGCAGCAATTTGCTATTATAAAGAAAGAAGTAATTATTTTACTATTTATCTTTAAAAGTAATCTTGTAAAATTCTTTAAAGAATCACAAATTTAAATATTTATATAATAATCAGTCATATATACCTTAAAACCTTAAAATGCATATCTACTCAATAGCAGTTCTTAAAATGTCATATCAGGACGGTGAGGGCAAAATAACAGTATAAGTAATCAACTAACCCCCTTCCATCCTCACTGAGAGTCCTGTAAGCCAGTGCTACCATGGTTTTGTTCTCTGAACAACAAAACATCCCTAGCTTTAGCTAATACAAGTAAGCCTTTGTGACCTTCATAGTGTTCCCTAAGTTTTTTTTATATCAGAGCCAGTGGTAAAGAACATGGCTCCATACCTTCACTAAACACTTTATTGTTCCAAAGATTTTCTAAGTGTGGTGGTCATTGTCGACAATCTACATTTTCTTTAGGGTGGGGACTGAATCATGATGTGCTCCACCAGCAATGACAGAAAGACATCAAGCATTAATATTGTGAATGCCAGAGACACCATCAGGTGAGGGACAGGAAGCACCCCTAATGTTTTGAAATAACTCACAGATTAAGAGGGATGTGAGGGAAGGAAGCAGAGCAGTATTTCATGACAGCATAATGTCCTCAGGACACAGAGTCTTCATGGCCATGACACACCAAGAACTACACATGTGGCTGTGGTAACTCATGGGCTGCATTCCATAAGTATTAAGTCATTTGTCATTCCTCCTGCATGGTTCTTGGAAAGTCACTTCACACAAGCTGTGAAACTGGAGAATCTCCAGTTGTTTGCCTTTGGAAGAGCAAATGACTAATACAACAAGAGAGGAACTGTCCTCACCTCTATACTACATTATCTTAGCAACACTTGAGAATAATATGGGAGCTACTTCAATACAGATTGGAAGAGATAATACGATGATATTGGGGTTTACTCTGTCAGGGTAGCATCATGATAACATCACAGTATACCATGCTGGATTATCCACAACATATGGACAGCTGAGATCCATGCAAATGTTAAGAAACTCAAAAAGGACAAAGATATAGGGGACGCACTTGGTTTTACTCCCTCCTCCCAGCCTGAGCTCTTAAGTTCTTTTGGAGGACACTCAAGTGATGCTGCAGTTTTACTGCCAATAGGTGACCAACTCCTTCTGCTTGAGCAGGTACTGCACTCTTTCCTCCAGTCTGATCTGCTCTTATTCAATAGATAATTGTGATTTGATGGAGGATTATAAGCACATGTGTGTGTGTATGTGTGCCAGTGTGTGTGTGTTATAGTGCCCTTGCATGTGTGCACAGATACATGTACACTTGTGAACGTACACAACTACATGTGTGAACACATAAAAGCACAGTGCATTACTATCACGTGTTCAGTTTCCCAATTAATGCGAATGCAAGTGGCAATAACCTGTACTACTGTAGAAAAGAAAGTTAACTTTTGTCGGATGGAGAAAGATCACAGTGGGAAGAAGAGATAGAGACCTCTGGTAAAGTGCACAGTCAAGTGGACTCATTGGAGTCCTTGTCCTTGCAGCAAAGCCCACTTAGAAAGTTTTCCAGGATGCAAAGTAAAAGCTCAGTTCCCCAGCAAAGACCAGTCTCTTGCTCTCACACACTGCTTCCCCGTTGCTTTAAGAGAAACAGTTTTCTCCAAAAGGAGCTCTCTTAACCACAGAGCAATGAGGTCAGGAAATAAGAAAATCTTCATAAACAGGAGGCAAAGTAAAATTTTAATCCCTGTAAGATGACTTTATCAGGGATTTGATTGACTAACAGAAGGCTGATGATCTCATGGTCAAATGATGTATGATTTCATATCAAAATATATTTCATAGAAGGGCTGGACCACATTGTATATTTTTATACCTTGACTGATGAACATTTGGATAGTCTCCATTTGGGGCTGCTCAGAAGAATGCTGCTAAAACACAAATGTCCCCTAGTTTGTCAGTGGACACCCACTTCTCATTCTGGAATCACTGGGTCACCTGGAGACTGCAGTTCAACTTCTGAAGAATTGTACATGACTTCTGCCAGGGCTCTATCATGCAATGCCAACAGCAATATCTGAAGGGTCCTCATCTCTCCCTAATTTCCATGAAGTCAATTTTAACACAGTGTGAACAAGTTTTGGAATAAAAGGAGTGACTGAGTGTTGCAGACACAGAGCTTTAGTGTACCAGGAGCCTCAGTGAGCTGAACTGTACTGAGACAGATCTGTTCTCACACCTCAGTATGGCTGTCAGAATTCTGCTTGCATTGGTAGCAGCTGCAAGCACAGGGCTTCTCTAATCTCTCAAAGAACAAAATCCAGGCCAAGTTTTAAAGACACGGATAACTGAGCCAGTGTCAGGCAAAGGTGGAAAGAAAATGCTAACTGGCATTGAGCATGAGTAGAAAACAGGCTGAAGGGGAAAACAGTGAACCCCTGGCCTTCCAGTGAGCTGTTACCATTCACCCAGGACAGAGAAAGGACACAACTGCCCAGCCAGCCTTTCTGCCTCCCTGGCACCTTCATTTGCCACAGCAGTCTCCTCCTAATCTTTTTGTACACCATTTTTTTGGTTTCCTCCAAATGATTTTATTGTAGGTGAACATTTTTTTTTGCCTCTACAAATTCCTTAGAATTTTTATGTTTACAGTTACAGGGTTTTTTGTTCCAGGGTGGACATGCAAAAGTTGGGAGGCTTCATGCAATGTTCAATGAATATAGACTGGTAAAAACCTGAGCGGCCATAGTACTTTCTCATGTAAGGTCAGTACAATCATTGTTAAAGATGTTCCTTCCTTGAGCAAGTGAACATAAACATATGTAGTGAACCACAAACATGTGTATGAGAACATACACAGAAACACAGACAGACAGACAGACAGACAGACAGACAGACAGACACATACACACACATTCACACATACAAGCAACCACAACCACAAAAGCTCATACAGGCATCCACACCTAAACACATGCTCAACATGAGTACACAGATGCTCACTCATACCTGGGAAAGTACATATATGTGAATGTATTTGTGGTCATACACACAGACAATATTGTACGAAGACCTTCACATATGGCCATATGTGCATACACAGATACACACACACACATTCACAAACACACATAGAGAGAGTCTCCCATCTATACTCATACACCCATATGAATATATAAATCCGCACCACAAATACAAGCACAAATAACACACACACACACACACACACACACACACACACACACACACACAAATGCACACATATACCTCCATTACCCAGAAAGTCAAACGAGAAGACTGGCTTGTTGCAGCAATTTATCTGCTACAGGAGGAGGTATTGGGTCTTCCATGCTGTCTACAATGTTCTTAGATTCAGCCAGGCTCTACTGCCCTGGCTTACACATTATTTCCCCTTCCAAAAGTTTATGATCCTGATATCTGTAATTCTAAATGGAAGTTACAACCTCTGCACCTCAAAGCTGGAACACGTAACAGCAAGCCTTCAGGAAGGACTCGTAACTAAGCCTCTAGCTAACTTAATGTTGATCCATCATAGTCTGCTCACAAAACCTGCCACAGATAAGTCTCATATGTAGAGGGTGGGGGGAATGTGACCCATAGTTATTATCCAGCAACTTTGAATAGATTGCATCGTAAAAAATATATTTAAAAAGCACTCAGGTCAGTCAGTAGGAGGCTAGGAGATAAAAAAAAAAAGAAAAAGAAAAGAAAAAAGAAAAAGATCAATTTCTACTACAACAGCCTATACTCAACAACATTGGAAAATATGGATTTAATGGACCTAAACCAAAGTCCCAACAAAGAAAGAGAACCCTCAAACCAATTTCACTTATAAATATCAAAGCAAAAATACTCAATAAAATTATTGCACAACAAACCTAAGAACACATCAAAACTATTATCTATCATGATCAAGTAGACCAGGGTTGCAGGGATGGTTCAATATATGGAAATCCATCAACATAATCCATTATATAAACAAACTCAAAGAATAGAAAAACCAAATGATCCTTTCATTAGATTATGAGAAAGCAATTGACAAAAACCAATGCCCCTTCATAATAAAAGTCTTGGAAAAGTCAGGAATCAAGGGCCATACCTAAACACACTAAAAGCAATATACAGCAAACCAGTAGCCAACATTAACTACACGGAGAGAAACTGGAAGCCACCCCACTAAAATCATAGACTTGACACAGCTACCCTCTCTCCCCCCACCTATTCAATATAGTACACGAGTCCTAGCCAAACAATTAGACAACAAAAGGAGGTCACAGTAATATAAATTGAAAAGGAAAAAGTCAAAATATCATTATTTGCAGATGGTATAGTAGTATAATTCAGTAACCTCAAAAATTCCACCAGAGAACTACTAAGCCTGAAAAACAAGTTCAGCAAAGTGGCTGGACAGAAAATTAACTCAAACAAATCAGTAGTCTTCCTCTACTTGAAGGACATACAGGAAAGTAATTATAAACATGACACCCTTCACAATAGTCACAAAGACTATAAAATACCTTGAGATGACTCTAACCAAGTATGTGACTGATCTGTATGACATGAAATTCAAGTCTTGGAAGAAAGAAATCAAAGCAGATCTCAGAAGATGAAAAGATATCTTTCCCATGCTTGTGGATTGGCAGGATTAATGTAGTAAAAACGGCCATCTTGTAGAAAGAAATGTAAGATTCAACACAATCCCCATCAAAATTCCAGCTCAAATCTTCATAGAGTTAGAAAGAGCAATTTTTAAATTCACCTGGAATTACAAAAAACCCAGGATAGCAAAAGCTATTCTCAACAATAAAAGAACATCTGGGGAATCAGCATCCCTGACCTCAAGCTGGATTACAGAGCAATGGTGATAAAAATCTAAATGGTATTGGTACACAGAGAAGCAGATAGATCAATGGAACAGAACTGAAGACCCAGAAATGAACCCACATACTTATGGTCACTTGATCTTTGACAAAGGAGTTAATATCATCCAGAGAACAAATGGAAGCATTTTCAACAAATGGTACTGGTTCAAATGGCAGTCATCAGGTAGAAGAATGCAAATTGATCCATTCTTATCTCCCTTTACACAGCTCAAGTCCAAGTGGGTCAAGGACCTTCACATAAAGCGAGATACACTGAAACTAACAAAAGAGAAAGTGGGAAGAGCCTGGAGCACATGTGCATAGGAGAAAATTTCCTGAACAGAACACCACTGGTAATGCACTAAGATCAAGAATTAAAAGATGAGACCTCATAAAATTGCAAAACTTCTGTAAGCCAAAGGAGACTGTTAATAGGAAAAAATTCCAACCAAAAGACTGGGAAAAGATCTTTACTAACTCTACATCTGAAAGAGGGCTAATGTACAATATATACAAAGAACTAAAGAAGCTGGAATTGAGAATCAAATAACCATATTAATAAATGGGATATAGAGTTAAACAAAGAATTTTCAACTGAGGAATATCAGATGACTGAGAAGCACCTAAAAAATGTTCAACGTCCTAAGTCATCATGGAAAATGCTATTCAAAACAACTCTCAGATTCAAGAACAAAGCAGTCAAAATGGCTAAGATCAAAAACTTAGGTGACAGCAGATTCTGGAGAGGATGTAAAGAAAAAGGAACACTCCTCCATTTTTGGTAAGTTTGTAATCAGGTACCACCACTCTGGAAATCAGTCTGGTGGTTCCTCAGAAAACTGGATATAGTAGTACCTGAGTTTTCTGTGTGTACCACTCTTTATCTGCTGTTATTCAAAACCATTCACTATGAGTTAAAAATCAGCCTCAATGGAGTTTGGGAGAAATGAGGACCTTCAGATATGTCTGGTGGTACAAAATGGAGTGGCCCTATGGAAAGCCATGAAAAGAAATTCAGAAAGTAGAACATTATTCACTTTGACCCAATGATTCCATATCAAGAAGTACTTGTCCAAGGCACACTGGTGTTGTAGTGGTCCTCCTTAGACCAACTTGAAGGAGAAACTTGAAGGACATCTATCCAGATGTCCACCAGCCAAGGAGTAACAATAAACAAGTGCTACAGCCCTTCCATGGAATATTGCTCACTGTGAGATAATACATGCAAACATTTGGCCTTTAGTTAGTCACCTTTATCTTACTCAAAATGTCCCTGAGACAATCACATAATGAAGAGAAAAATGTTGTTTTGGATCCTGGGTATGGGGAATTGCTAGTGTTCTTGGCTCTTAATTTTAGATCAGAAGTTATTCAGGCCACAGTAAAGGAAGGTACTAGTGGGTGGAGCTTCTCATATTGGGGTTAGTATAAAACAGTGAGTAACAGCAAGAGGCTGGTCCAACACCATCATGTGATCTTTTGCTGGGAAACAAGCCTACTCTACACAGCCTTGGAAACTTAAAACCATCTTTGATAATAGACCAAGAACCTTGATTCCAACTTTTGTTAATGAGTAAAAGGAATCCATTTACACAGCTGTCTATATGCTACACTCCCTGTGTACTTATTCCATTCAAGGTTTAATATTTATGCATCCATACCATCCTGGGTGTTCAATTATATTACCATTACTGTGAAATTAAATATGGTACTGCAATGTATTATGCTCCTATATTGGAACACAAGTCTTATGTGTGTTCAGGTGTGTGAGTTTGTATGTGTGTGTACACATTTGTGTGTGCACACGAAGGCATGCTTCAATTACAAATACAGTCTTCTAATAATCAAGTAATAAGGACAAGTAAAGATTGGAGGAGAGACTGTAGAACTCACCAAAGCAGAAAGAAGTGTTCACTCAGAAAAAGGACTTGGAAGAAACTATTCAGAAACCTTTCCCTATCTCCAAGATGAGGTAGGAACCCAAGGGCTAATCAGGCTGCCAAGATATAGCTCAAAGAACCGTGGAACCTAGTGACATTCTGCTGAGATTTTGTGACCCACTCATCCCTGAGTCTTCATGGTATATCCAAGGGGAAAGAGAAGGTGTAAAAAGAACAAAAGGATGCCTTGAACCCAAAGGTTGATGGTAGACACCAGAACGACAGACCACTCTGCCAGAAAGTATTGGCAGGGCTCTGGTAACTAATCTTAAAGAAGCTAACTGCCTGGGGCTCACAAGATGTTCTGAGTTGCTTATAACATAGTATTTTATAACTAGGCTTGAAAGACTGGTCCTATATATGTGTAGCTAGAGGTCAGGTTTGTAGAAAAGGAAATCTGAAACAGAGATTCTTGTACCAGAAGTGAGCATATATGAGGGACTGAGGAGGAGGAAGAGGGGATGTCACCATGACAAGGACATAAAAGACAGACCATGCTGAAAAGGTGCAGATGACACAGCCAGTATGTAGGTACAGGGGGAATGTGGCCCCAGGAGGCCTGCCCAGCAGGATCCAGGAAGTGAATCCAGAGCATCCTGGCAGGTGGTAAGAAGTTCATTCACCTGCAAGGGAGTTAAGAGTGGCTCAATTAATTACTGCAACAGATTGGCATTTGAATAATTTATTAATTAGCCTCAGCTGATATCACAGACAGTGAAAACCAGTTATTTTAATATTTTTGAGGGCTCCCTTCAGGTATCGAATATATTGTTGATCCAAGACATATCTTCTTACAATTTGTATTTACTTCACCTGGACTCTGCCTAATAATTGCACATACATTTTTTCTTAGTGTAAGAGCCTCAAATTATTTCTAACTTGGTAAGGTGGTCTTTCAGAGTATGGAAAAAATAGTAGAAGGCATCACCTAGTGACCATTCAGTCAGTAAACATTCCTTAAGAACCTGTTTTGTGCCTAGTTGGGACACTGAAAGATAAAGAAGTAAACACACCCACTGAGAGACATCATCTTGTATTTGAACAAAGACACCATACAGCAAATACTGTGGCATTTAATAGAGCCTGAGAGACAGTAACCTAGGTTTGCAACAAGACCAGAGAACTTCTAAGAAGAATCTCAAGACTGGTTTGTCATCAGAAGGATAAATTAAATCTCTGAGATCAGGCTGCAGGCAGCTAAATCAAAGCCAATAGTGTAGCCACCAGGAGACATTTTCAGTTGTCCAGTGAAAAATTTTGTCAGAAGAATCAAATTCCTGTTTCTCTGTCAGTCCAGCTTTCCTTCTCTGGGTGATACGTTCAAGGCAAACATCCTCCTACACATGCTATCCTAATCTCCAGCTCCATGTCTGCTCTCCCTGTACCCAACCAACTGCACCTGCCAACAACTTCTTGACAGCCAGGACCAAACTGCTAACAAGGTTCAGGAATCAGTGAGTCTTCACAGCCTGAAGATGGGACAACAATGTATGGCTCAGTACCATTACCCAAAGACAAGTTCAGAATTCACCCGCATCCTCAGGGATTAAGCTACCTCTAGATGAGTACATGCATTTTCTTCAAGTACAATCCCAGCACACATAGAACCCAGTTCTGATTCATAAAAGGAGATGTAGCTTAGGAAGACTGGCCTCTGGAAAATTTAATTTCTCAATTTAAATACAAGACTTTATATATATACACACACACACATATATACATAAATACATCCACACACATATTTTATTTTTCTGTTGAATATTTTACTTATATTTTAGATGTTATCTCTTTACCACATTTCTCCCCTGCCCAGGAACATCCTATCCCATCCTCCCTCCTCCTGATTCTATGAGGATGTGACCACCACCCACCCACCACTCCCAACTTCCCACTCTCGTATTCCCCAGCACAACCCTGTGATTCCATGTCACACCAGTCAGAATGGCTAAGATCAAATCTCGGATGATAGTAGATGTTTATGAGGATGTGAACAAAAAGGAATACTCCTCCATTATTGGTGGGGTTGCAAGATGATGCAATCACTATGGAAATCATTCTGGCAGTTCCTCAGAAAATTGGGCATAGTAGTACCTGAGTATCCAGCTTTACCACTCCTGGGAATATACCCAAAAATGTTCCAACATTCAGACCTTGAGCCTCAGTGCTAAGCCAAGAAGCACCACACACCACAAACAGTTCTGACACAACCGAGAAAATAGGAAAGACAGGCTTTAGTCAGAGACAACTCAGGTAGCACTAAGGAGACCCAGATGGCAAAAGAAAGTACAAGAACACAGGATTCAGTAACCCAGGGTATTTGACATCATCGGAACCTAGTTCTCCCACAAATGAAAGTCAAGAATTCCCCCATATCACTAGGAAACCAATATTCAGATTTAAAATCACTTCTAATGATGATGATAGAGGAATTTAGAAGGACATAAATAACACTCTTAAAAAAATTGTGTAGAACACAGGTAAACAGGTAGGAGCCTTTAAAGAGGAAATAGAAAAATCCATTAAAGATTTACAAGAAAACATAACCAAACAGGTGAAGAAATTGAACAAAACCATCCAGGACATAAAAATAGATGGAGAAACAATAAAGAAATCACAAACGGAGACTACCCTGGAGTTAGAAAATCCAGGAAAGAAGTTGGGAGTCATAGATGCAAGCATCACCAACAGAATACAAGAGATAGAAGAGAGAATCTCAGATGCAGAAGATACCATAGAAAATATTGCCACAACTGTCAAAGAAAACACAAAGTGCAAAAAGTTCTTAATCCAAAACATCCTGGAAATGCAGGACACAATGAGAAGACCTAACCTAAAAATAATAGGTATAGAAGAAAGTGAAGATTCCCAACTTAAAGGGCCAATAAATATCTTCAACAAAGTTATAGAAGAAAACTTCCCTAACCTAAAATAAGAGATGCCCAGAAAGATACAGGAAGCATACTGAACACCAAATAGATTAAACCAGAAACAAAATACCGCCTGTCACATAATAATCAAAACATCAAATGCACAAAACAAAGAAAGAATATTAAAAGCAGTAAGAGAAAAAGGCCAAGGCACATATAAAGGCAGACCTATCAGAATTACACCAGACTTCTCCCCCAGATACTATAAAAGCCAGAACATCCTGAACTGATGTCATACAGACCCTAAGAGAACACAAATGCCAGCCCAGGCTACTATACACAGCAAAACTCTCAATTACCATAGATGGAGAAACCTAGATATTCCATGACAAAACCAAATTTACACAATATCTTTCCACAAACCCAGCATTACAAAGGATAATAGAGGGTAAGCTCCAATGCAAGGAGGGAAATTATACCCTAGAAAGAGCAGGAAAGTAATCTTCTTCCAACAAATCCAAAAGAAGATAGCCACACAAACAATGACACCACTAATAACAAAAATAATAGGAAGGAAGAATCTCCATTCCTTAATATCTCTTAATACCAATGGACTCAATTCCCCCAACAAAAAGACATGAACTAACAGACTGGATGTGTAAAGAGGACCCAGCATTTTGCTGCATACAGGAAACCCACTTCAGTGACAAAGACAGACACTACCTGGGAGTAAAAGGCTGGAAAACAACTTTTCAAGCAAATGGTCCTAAGAAACAAGCTGGAGTACCCATTCTAATATCAAGTAAAATCAGCTTTCAACTTAAAGCTATCAAAAAGGATAAGGAAAGACATTTCATACTCGTCAAAGGAAAGTCAACCAACATGAACTCACAATTCTGAACATCTATGTGCCAAAGGTGGAGCACCCACTTTCATCAATGAAACTTTATTAAAGCTCAAAGCACACATTGCACCTCACACAATAATAGTGGGAGACTTCAACTCCCCACTCTCAGCAATAGACAGATCAGGGAAACAGAAACTAAACAGAGATACAGTGAAACTAACAGAAGTCATGAACCAAATGGATTTAACAGATATCTATAGAACATTTCATCCTAAAACAAAAGAATATATTCCCTTTACTCAGCACCTCATGGTACCTTCTGCAAAACAGATCATATAATTCGTCACAAAACAGGCTTCCACAGATACAGGAAAAGTAAAATAATCCCATGCATCTTATCAGATCACCATGGAGTAAGTCTGGTCTTCAATAATGACAAGAACAATGGAAAGCCAACATTCACATGGAAACTGAACAACATTCTACTCAATGATAATGTGGTCAGGGAAGAAATAAAGAAAGAAATTAAAGGCTTTTTAGAATTTAATGAAAATAAAAATACACCATACTAAAACTTCTGGGGCACAATGAATGCAGTGCTACGAGGAAAACTCATAGCTCTAAGTACTTACAAAAAGAAACTGGAGAGAG
>JANHMN010001056.1:0-13182 GCA_030674055.1 Rhabdomys pumilio
ATTCTGGGAGACTGGCTGAAGGAGAACTGTGTCCTATCTCACTTTGACAATGACTGAAGATGTAGATCAGCTTGGAAGGGCTCTAAGACCCAGATGTGGTCAGCAATACTTTGACACACCTGTGGACACCTCCAGGATTCCAGACCTCACCTTGGCATCTCCTTTGTGGCTTTTTGTTGCTGTTGTCTGGAAAGGCACCAATGTATCCCACTCTTGTTAGGAACCACTGTATAACCAGACTGCTTTGTACTTCTGCTCAGCCCTGTGCCTTTCTGAGGCAGGTCTATACCACCGGGCTAACCCTCTCCTGAAACAGCTAAGTACCTTTGGAGTGACATATCTGGTTTCAGCAACGTCTTCCAGTCCTAGGGCACAAGGCTAGATTTCTTTATCCAGACCCAGCTCATAACGTACCTCCCTGTCCATCCAGCAGATTAAAAGGTAGAGGCCAGAGGATCAGGATCCTGTTCATGGCCTTTCCTCTATATATTCTATATGAAACCAGTCTGGATACAGGTCATCCTGTTTAGGAAGATGGACTCTTCCTTTTGAAAATGTCCCTTGAGGATTAGTTTAATTGGTTCGTATAACTGCAGTGAAAGAGGTAGAAGCCTAGGGCATCAGATGAGCCCAGCAAATATTCCATCCCTGAGAAACCTATACAGAATCCACTCACACTCAGAGAATCACAATATTTGTACCAGAAGTCTCATTAGCCATTGCAGGAATTAGTAGGGAAAGGAAGGAGCAGGCTCTAGAATCACCTCCCCATGGAAGTAGGAGAAGTGCCAGTCAGCAACATATAGCCAGGCACAGTGTTCAAAGCATTTTATAAACTGTGAACTGAGCCAGTGATGGGGACCACAGAACCCACCCCCTTTCAACTCCAGTCAAATGCCAAGACAAGGTTAAATAACTATTCTTCATCCATTCACTTGTGATTGCTTCTCAGGAATGCCTGATATATAATGTTATGTGCCTTGATGCCATTTATGTGTCTCCTAAGTAATTGTGTTTCACTAGAAGGCCCTTTCTGATCAGCACAGTCAGTCTCCCATGATGCAGTGTGGGCAAAAAGGGCTGTAAGTACTGAGTGACAATAGAATATTTTTTGTTCTAATCATGAGGGCTGGGAGAACTAAGCATACTTGACTTATCATCAAAATATAGACTTAGGTCTCAGGCTTCCTTGTAATCTCTTCCCACTGGAATGAATTCATTCAAGATTGGTTGGAATTAGATAGAGTCTTTGGGAACTAGGATACTTTAGACAAGCAAACAGAAGAAGTATGGCTTTAAAACTAACAAAGGCTAAACCAAAAGTTTCTGGATTGGAAATGCTGTGGTGGCATGTGCTAAACTGTGATAGAACATAACTTTAATCTCACCATGTGGGAGGCAATGGCAGGGGTCTTGAGGTGTTCTGTTACCCATCATTGACTATCTGGCATAGTAAATAAGTTAGGGGTTAATCCTCATCAGTTTCAATGACAACACACAACCTCCTCTGTCAGAGGAGTAAAAAGTATAAGCCTCTTCTATTCTATAGCACTGCTTCAACTATGGAGGATAATGAGTTTTACAAATGCATTATAGTAAATTCCATTCTTTCTAAATCTAAATCTATAGAAGTATGGAACTGATCATGGCTTTGATCTTAACGAAACAAGTAAGGAAATCTCCATCCCTGTCCCAGTCAATCCTAAACCCAAAAAACAACTACAGTAACTGTGGTAGTGGGTTTTCTCCTGGGTCTAAAAAATGTACCCCTCTAAATCATAAGTCAGGGAATCAAGAGTTCAATAGAGCCACCCTAGATGTTCGGGTGGTGATGTTTTCTTCTGCACTGAAAACTTCCCAAGTCAGGTTTGCTGGTCGATCTGTTCCAGTTTGAAGGCAATTGTGAAGGATCTTGATATTTCCTGCAAAGAAAAAATATGCTTCTCAGAGGGTTTCTCCTTTCTGGATTTGTTATTGTTGTCTATTTGTTTAATCAGTCTCTCTGGCAGCCAGAGTGTGGCATCTGCAATTTGGGAATATATGCAGATAGAACCTCTTCCCCAGATAAGCACTGAATCTGGCCTATTCCAGGTTCCAGTTAATGGATCTTTCCAGAGGACTGTTGCAAAATTCTTTTTGGTATCAGGATGCCAGAATCTATTTGCAGCAGATTTTCCTTCAGAATCCAAAGTTAAAAAATTTAAAATAAAGAGCATGTGATAAAAGATATTTCCCACCACTCTTTAAGGATGCATTCAACAGCAAACAACCTAACATCCTGAGGGACATGGTGGCAGTCTGGCCCTTTTCATGCCTTCCTGTAGGAGCTCTGATGACAACTCCAGACTTGGAGATATTAAAGGCTATGCTGGGTGGCCTGGATTTGCTGATGACACAAAAGGATCGACCCAGGTAAGTGACACCAGGGTAGCATGGGGGAAGTCTGTCGTTTGAAGGAAGTATTCAACATGTGGTCCAAGTTGAATCAGAAGCTTCTGATGCCACTAACTTTGTGGAGAGAGACAAAGAAAAAGGACAATGGGTGAGCAGAAGAGCAGAGGACAGATGCAGGCAATAAGCAATGAGTCTGTCCTGGCCTCTTCCCTCAAGGAATGGATTTAAGGGTCTTTGTGTGGTAGAGTCAAAGCTGTTTACACATTGCCTCTTCTGTCATCTAATTTTTTTCCAATTTTATCCACAGTATGTAGAAACTATAAGTGCTTGATTTATGAGATGCCAGTCATAGTTTCTGGAATGCGTGGGCTGGAATACAGAATGTCTGCCTTCCAGACAATAGCCAGACACAACCATTTATGCATCATCCTAAACAATGGGGAAAACAGGTTGTGACTGTGCGATTAAACCTTTCTATGAGTCTCAGGCATGTAAGTAAATACAATGAATATTTTATCAGTGGGTAAAGGAGATAAAAGATGTAGTACAGGTGAACTGTCAGAAGATGGAGATTTGGACCAGCACTATCTACCACACACCTTATCTTCTGGATGTAGTTGAGCCAAGTTCTATCCAGGAATTGGCAGTGTATAAACACTGCAACCTGAACACCCTTGCAATGAGAGCCCCTGATTTGGGCCAGATAATTAACCTTCAGAAACTCCTCAATGATATCCACATATTTTTGAAGTGGCTCAGAAATAAAGAGATGGAAGACTGGTGTGTGAGAATAATCATTCCCCAATTCTCCAAACTCCACAAGCTCCAGCACTTCTATTTGAATGATGCCTGCTTTGTGAATGAACACCTGGACCAAGTGCTCACGTGAGTAAGGAGAAAAGAGAGCTTTATCCAGGGGCCAGATCAAAGCCTTTATCTGTTACATTAAAGGCCAGTGCGCACCTGTGTCTTCCCGGGCACTGTTGAATTTACATGGATATGACCTTAGAATAATTGATCTTAGAGTTTGTACTATTCTATATCCTGAGTTGTCACTTCAGTATACTCAGACTGTCATTTATGTGTCCATGATTTAAAAACGTTCTTTGCCAAGTACCCAGATGTAGTGAAAACAGATCTATAGAGGCTATGAGAGCTTATATCACATTTTGCCCCATGTCAGTTTTGTCCTGAGAACTGTACAAAAACTTTCCATCTGCTTCTGACTCCCCATGGGTCAGAGGCTATCTGAACACTGGGAGGGGCTGAGTAATATAATTGAGAGTCATTATGGCCACAGGGGAGCTCTGTGGACAGGACAAAGTCTGTGTCATGGAGGTAGGGCTCATGATCTCAAGGTTTTCACACCCAGGAGTGGTTCTAGGTCTTTTCAGACAGTCCTAGTCAGTTTCCCTTTGTGATATCATTTGCCCACTGATATGCTTTTATGCTCCCAAGTGCAGAGGACACTAAGAGTTCTAGGCATAAGCAATCATAATGATGGTGTGTGTTCTCTGCTTATAGTAAACAAGATTTATTTGGTACTCTCTACCAGGGAGCATTCTATTTTTTATTATGAGCACAGAATGTCCTTGCACCTAACTAGAATCTTCTTCCTTGAAATCATTGCCCTCTGTGTACCACTATTGAACTTTAAAGAAATGATCTTCCTTGTCTATCTCTAGGTACTTAGAGAGTCCCTTAGAGACCCTTGCAATCACTCTCTGCAAGCTGTCAGATTCAGATATGAGTTGTTTGTGTTCAAGACTCCATCAGCTCAAACACCTGGATCTGAGTGGCATCAACTTTATAAATGTAAGTTATGAATTTCTAGGAAGACCTTTGGAAAGACTGACAGCTACACTGCAGAAGCTAGAATTGAAGGGCTGTATGATCATGGACTTCCAAATTGATGTCTTCCTACCTGTTCTGAGCCAATGCTCCCGGCTCACTGAGGTCAATTTTCAGATAAACTTCTTATCTATGGACAGGCTGAAGAAGTTTCTGCAGCACACTGCTAACCTGAAACAACTGACCAGGGAAATGTACCCTCCCCACTATGAGGTCTATGAGAAATTTGGTAGTGTCCTCCCACAAAAATTTATACAACAGTGCTCTGAGCTAATGGTAACACTCAACATTATAAAGCAGCTAAAGGAGATCTGTTTTGTGAGTAACATTTGTGCAGGTTGTGGAGGATTCTGTGTCTATGACTTCAGTGCCACATTATGCTTCTGTTGGCAATGAGAGAGGTCACTGCTGGACTCTGAGAAAGAAAAGCCAGAACTCAAGTGATTCATTTGAGATAGAGCATGTGTATTTCAGCATATTTTTTGGATGTACTTGGGAATAATGATTGTTCCATTGGATCATAGTTGAAGGAGAAGTACTGATCTGGAGAATGGGGGCTTATTTTCTGCCTAAGGTCAACAGTACAGACTCACCTTGACACAGCAAATTAAATTTGAATATGGTACTTACTGTTTTGTTTGCCCATCCTATATTCTTGTGTTCCATTCTCTCTGTCCCTCTGTTTTCCCAGAATTTTCATAATGACACACCCAGTGTTTCAAGATTATATACTCTTCAGCTTCCTGAAATCCTGTTCAAAATACTACAAAGATTCTGTTGGAGTAATGGCTCAAAGTTTAAGATTGCTTGGTGCTCTTCCTGGGGAGGACTGTTTTATTTTTCATATCTATAACCACCTGTAACCTTAGCTTCAGATGACCTGACATTCTTTTGTGGTCTCAGGAAAGACTTGTACTCCCCTACATATACACATATCATACACATGACTAAAAAGAAATAAAGATTAAAATATTTTAAAGAATAAAACAAGTAACATTGTGGTGGCAGACACCTTTCACTCCACCACTGGGTTGGCAGAGACCACTGACAGATATCTGAGTTCTTGGCCAGTAGAGGAACAGACTGGAGGATTCTGAGTGGTTTTAGTTGACAGCTTTAGTTACATCTCAGGATATATACTTTCCCTGGGTTAGGGTTAGCCACATCCTCGGAGGAAAAATTAAAGCACCTTTGGACACTGGTTTAGTCCTTTACACTTTTTTTTTCTATTCTTATTTTTAATTATTTTTTAAACTTAGTCACTTTATATCCCACTCTCTGGCCCTGTCCTGGTCACCCATTCTCACAATCATTTTCCCATCCCCCATTCCCTTCTCATATAAGCAGGCACTTCCCCCATTATTCCTCCACCATGGCATTTTAAGTCTTATCAAGGCTAAGTGCCTCCTCTCCTACTGAGGCCAGATCAGGCAGCTGGGCTAGAAGAACATATCCCAATACAAGCAACATAAATGTGGGATAGCTCTCATTCCAATTTTGGGAACCACATAAAGATAAAGCTGTACATCTGCTACATATATGTGGGAGACCTAGGTCCAGCCTGTGGATGTTCTTTGGTTGGTAGTTCAGACTCAGAACACTGAAAGTCCAGGTCAGTTGACTCTGTTGGTCTTTCTGTGAAGTTCTTATTCCCTTCTGGGTACATAATCCTTCCTCCTGTTCATCCATAAGAGTCCCCTATCTCCATCCACTGTTTGACTGTGACTGTGTGTATATGTCTGAATCAGCTGCTAGGTGGAGCCTCTCAGAGTACAGCACACACCCCTCTGCAAGTACAATAGAGTACCATTAACAGTGTTAGGGACTGGTGATTGCCCATGGAATGGCTCTCAAGATGGGATGGTTATGAGTTGGCCATTCCCTCAGGCTCTGCCCCATCCCCTGTGCCTGCATTTCTTGTAGACAGGTTAAATTTTGAGTCAAATGTTTTGTGGGTGGGTTGATGTATCTATTTCACCACTGGGACTCCTGCCTCAATACAGGAAATGGCCTCTCCAACTTCCATATCCCCAGTGTAGTGAGTCAGAGCTAAGGTCACCCCCATTGATTCTTGGGTGCAGCCTTTATCCCAGAACTCTGCCTCCTCCTGGAGATGCCCCCCACCTACTCACCCTTTTAGTTCAGTCCTCTACTCTTGACGAATCTCAGCACCTATTCAGAAAGCTCTTCCTAGTCTCTCCCACCTTAAGACCTTCAGGAAACTAAAGCCTCGGAGCCATTTTTTTTTCAGTATGTGCTTTGATTTGTTGTCCTTGAGTGTCTGTGAGTGTGACTTGTGTGACTCTGTGTGTACTCCTAAGTGTATTTGAATTTGTGTGTGTATGTGCTTGTATAACTCTGAGTTCTGTAGAGTCACAGAACTTATGGAATATCTTTATATATTAAGATGATTTATTGTGATTACTTCTAGTCTGTAGTCCAACTAACCCAAAAATAGGCAGCCTTGGATGGCAAGTATAAGAATCTACTAGTTGCTCAGTCTCATGTGGCTAGTTATTTGTGCTGGTCTTCTGTAGAAGTAGGTTTCAACAGATGTGCTGGCAAGTAAGTGCAAGCAGTTGAAGAAGAGTGATTCTCCCTTCGTCCAATGTCACTAGGTAAGCCTCCAGTAAAAGGCGTGGCCCTGATTAAAGGTGTGTGTCACTACACCTGGATCTAGGCCTTGCTTTTTCCCAGGCTGACTTTGAACTCAGAGACATCCTTGCATCAGTCAGTCTCCTAGGATTAAATGTGTATACTGCCTTGCCTGGGTCTAAGCTTTTCTTGTCCACTATGTGTAGTGCGCCACGCATGCGCACTCTCGCTTAGCCATCAACTGTCAAAAGTAGCCATCAACCACCAAAAGGTGACGTAGCCCTAGATGTCACATCAGCCGAGTCACGCAAGCCAATAGAATAGGGACACACCAACCCAGGGGCTATTTAAGGAAGGCTGTTTCCTCTTTTGGGGTCTTTTCTATCCTCGGCTTCAATAAAGCATGCTACAGAAGGATCCTGGCGTCCGTGTGCGTTCTTGCTGGTGAGAAAGTGACACGGGTCACAGTTGGTGCCAAAACCCGGGAAGCCAGAACATCGCCAGGCACCGAGGAAGACCCCCTTCGCGGGTGGATCCAGAACTGTAGTCACAGGTAACGATCAGAAAGGTATGCTTTTCTTGCTGGCGAGAAAGTGACGCGGCTCACAACTATGCCTCAAAATCTCCATGCCAAGATCCAGGTCAGAAACTTGTGCCTTCCAGTCTCAAGATCTGGATCTCAGCTATACCCTCCAAATCTAGATTGTCGTTCATTCCAGATATAGTGAATTTGACAACCAGAAAGAACCATTACAGTACTTGTGTTAGCATGTGTGTGATTATATATGAGGTATAAGTTTGTGTGTTTATGTTTGTAAGCATTTCTGTGTGTATATGTGCATGTGTGCTTATGTTTGTTTATATATGTGAGAATTTCTCTGTGTGTGTGTGTGTGGTGTGTGCTTGTGTGTGCATGCCTCCCTGTGTGTCAGAAGATGCCTTTGGATGGCCAGTTTTTCTATCCATAGGAGTTTTCGGGGATCACACTATGGACTGTGAGCTTGTGTGGCAAACTCTCACTCACTGAGACATCTTAATGTTCCGTAATCAGACTTTGCTGTCTAAGTCAAGAGCACATGAAGCCTTTCCCCACCAAATTCGTTGGATGATCTACCCATATATCAGTAGTACTCAGTCACTGCTCATGGAGTGTGTGACCATGGTGCTCCTAGATTTACCATATCCCTAATATCTGTCACCTAGTAATGGCACATTTGATGCTATCAGTACCATGGACCATCTAGGATCCATGTGGATGAGCACAGTGGTTGTAGACAAATCTAATCTGTCATCCCTTGGAACAGGAAGTCAGTGTTTGATTAGGGGACCTGTGACTCCAATGGATCTTAGAGCCTTGAGAGTCTTAGATTAGTCACAGCAACCATCAGTCTTATAGAGTGTCCTGCTAGTTTGAATGCCCTGACATCTGGCCTATATGTTATAATTTATGATCCCCAAGGAAACCCAGTCCATTCTCAGCCAATATCCAGAGATGACAGTAGTCCAAGTTGGCATACAGAACATTCATTTCTCTTGTCTTTCCAGATAAGAACTATTAACAATTGGTCTGAGTAAAATACAGAAAAATAAAATAAAAACAAATGTTAAAATAAGGATTTGATGAGGTCAGTATTTGTCTATAAATGGAGTCTTGGACTTCCAGGACTGTTATACAAAGAAACTCTGCCCTGGAAATCAAAAATACAATGAAATTGGGATGGGTATGGATAGGTGGAATTGGAATCCACAGTTAAGGCAATGGAATCATTGTTCTAAGTCAACTAAGCAAAATAGGGAGGTCCTGGCAAAAGTAGATAACGTGCTCTGGGGGCTTAGGGAGAGTACCGTCAAATGGCAGAAAGAAACTTCTCGAAAAAAAGACTACTAGAGAATCATGGGCCATTGCCCCATCCAACAGGGCATTAAACAGGGGTCCAGGGAAGTCACCTGAAAATAGAATGCAGAAAAACGGGGAGTTGCATAGAATGGCAATTTGTCTATAGTCTGAAAAAATGTGATTTTTTTACTTTTTCACACATGGGGTGTATACACAAAAAGGCAGCATGTGGGGACTGGGATGATGCAGGAGTGTAGGTGTTCAGGGGAGTACAGATATCTTTTAGAACAGAGTATTGGCTGGGTGAAAGTTCAGGGGACAAGCCACTATGACTCTGCCTATGACTCACTTGTCCTTATCATAAGTTGGCACTATCCACCAAGGCTACCTATCTACAAGGTCTATGACTACTCAGCCTGGTAAAATTCCACCAAAGCTGCCTGTTTACAATATCTTATAGCTATCTGTTTCAGTGTTTTTCCACCGAGACCAAGACTTTGTGTTAACAGGCTGACTTAGGCCTATTGCTGATTTTAGGCCTTCAGTATATAAGCAAGGCTGCCCCAGACAGGACATTATGAGTTCATCTGGGAAAGAGCTTTCATCTGTGAAAGCTTGCTGAGGGGCCTTGCAGTAATCATTGGAGGAGTGTCTCTACCTTATCCTACAGGCATGAGGAAAAGGTCCAATAAGAATTGTAGGATGTAGGATGGTGGACTGGCAGGCTTTTTATGTCAACTTGACACAAAATAGAGTCATCAGAGAGAAAGGAAACTCACTTGGAGAAATGTCTCCATGAGATCCATGTATAAGGCACTTCTCAATTGCTGATCTATTTGAAAAAGTCTAGAATATTGTGAGTGGTACAATCCCTAGTCTAAGTTAGTCCTGACTTCTCTAAGAAAGAAAGCTGAGCAAGCTATGAGGAGCTAGCCAGTTAGCAGCACTCCTCCGTGGTCCCTGCATCAGCTTCTGCTTTCAGGTTCCTGTCATGTTTGAGTATCTGTCCTGATTTTCTTTGGTGATGAATAGCAATATTAAAGTGTACACTGAATAAAACCTTTTTTCCACAACCTCCATTTCATTTTGGATGTTTGCACACATTAAGTTGAAACCATAACTAAGATAACTTGGTACCAGCATAGTGGGGTATTGCTGAGATAGACCTGACCATGGTTGGGAGAGAATTTTGGGAGGATTTCTGGAACATAGGGCTAAAAAAGTCATTGAGTGTTGACAGCACAATGGGAAATTATTGAGGAGTATGAAAGACAAGATTAGGATGGTGAAACAGTGAAGAAGACAGACACCTGGCCTGTGAAATTTTAGAAGAAAATATAAAGCCTTTATCAGGGCTTTTTGTTATTTTTGAATTGAGATTCTGTGGTTCTAGTTAACTGAGGCAGACGAGTTATCTGTGTTATAAAAGTTACCAGAACCACTAAAGTGAATTTTTGCTTTGCTGGGATAATTGATGCTGGTCAGCTAGAGGTAAGAAATTTATGGTGAGTAAGAAGAGACCAGTGAAGTCTTCTGGGAAATGATTCCTGAGAACACAGACAAGCCCTGTTAAGGTCATCTATTGGGAGACAGAGGCAAGCAGATTTCTATGATTTTGAGGCCAGCCTTATCTACAAGTGAGTTCCTGGACAGAGAGAGATGCACAGTGACACTGTATCTCGAAACAAAAACAAAATTAGTTTGGACTGGAGAGATGGCTGATAGGTTGAGTTCTTGCTGCAGTTCTACAGGATCTGAGTTGGGGTTCTAGCACTCATATCATGCAGCTCATAACCAGTGTGAACTATAGATCCAGGGGATCTGATGCCTTTTCTGGCTTCTGTAGTCACCTGACCATACATGGACACAAACACACCCACAGACAAATTTAAATACTTTTAAGAAAAGAAGAAAGAATTGAATAATATTTTTTTCTGTTTTTTAATTGTTTTATTTTTGGGATATGTTATTTATTTACATTTCAGATGCCATCCCATTTCCCCTCCCTAGAAAATTCCTATAATGGAGAAAAATATAGGGCTATCGAAATAACAAAATACAGTCTCACACAGGGAGGGGAGTTCCTATCCCTCCTTCATAACTGAGCTGGAGATGGAGGCATTCGGGCATTTGGGGCATCACAGCTGGTCCAAGTCACTTTCTCTGACGTGTGTGTCAAGCATCAAAACCAATAAGTATCAATCATATTCTCAGCCCAGTGATAAGCATCTATTCTTTGTCTTCTAACAGGTGGTCTGGAACACAGCTCAATGCCCTCTGCTGCCTCATTGCTGTGCTCCCTTCCCAGCAGGAGGAGCCTGATCTAGGGCTTTGCCACTGAGGACATGACTTGCTCTCAGATCCTTGGATATCAACTCATAAAATGATGGGGTCCTTAAGACATATGAAACAGTATTTTCATGAAGCATAACCCTACATCAAGCATCTAAAGAATCACATTCTGAACATAGGTAGGAATTGAGTGGTGTTTTCCTGATGACCCTTCACATGTGTATTATGTAACATGGGAGGTTATATTAGTAATTAAGACTAAATAAACATATATTCTGACATTGTAGAAAGGTACAAATATGTTGGTCTAGTCTTCTGTTGCAATGGGCACCAGAGAAGTGTCTGTTTCCCAGGTATAGACAGAGTGCCCTTAACATTCAAGTCAGATGGACATAGATTTGACCTTCTGGGATGTTTTAAAGCCATTAGAGTATCCTGCAATTCAGGAAAAAGCAGGCAACCTGTTCTAGAAAGCTTTCATTCTAGCGCTCATTGCAACTCCAAGGGGCAGAGTACAGCTCCAGAATGAACTGGCTTAGCTTGGTGGTGTGGTAGAGAAGGTCCTTCAGAATGAGCATGTAATTGCCATTTCCATAGAATATGACCCTGGACTGGAAGTGGGTACAGTGTTGCAAACCCTTAACTCCAGACTTCAAGAGGCCAAGAGAAGGGGACCCTGGCAAAACCAATAAACCCATAAGTTAAATTATACTTGTGAGAAGCCTGAGATGCATTTGCTGTTGTTTGAAATAAGTTTTTGGTCGCAAAGAAAGAGATCATCACTTCATGTGCAGTGCCTGGGCATACAACACAAGCTTTACTCTTTTTTTGTATTAGATATTTTCTTTACTTATATTTCATATGTTATCCCCTTCCCCCTTGAGGCCTGTAGGAAGCGGCTCTGCTCTCGCCATTACGGCTCGCTCTCGCCATTATGGCTTGCTCTTGCCATTACAAGATGACACTTGGTATAGGCATTGCTTGAGACCATATATGGCATGCCCGCACTGAGAGGTGTGGCTACCTGATCGCCTTACCTCCAATCACTGAGTGTGACCAATTAATAGTGACATTGTGGCCGTTGCTGATAGGTTTAAGGCAATGCTTATAAGGGGCTGCAGGTGCGGAGGAAAGAGGAGAAGAGGAACATCATTGTACAGGGATAGGTGAATAAACCATTTGAAGAACACAGTGGCCACTGCCTTATTCCACTGGTCGGACGTGGGTAGCGACAGAGGCCTGCTATCCCATCCCCTCTCCTCCTACTTCTATTAGGGTATTCCCTCATCCACACACCCACTCCCAACTCCACACCCTGGCATTTTACTAGAGTGGGCCATTGAGCCTTCACAGGACCCAGAGCCTCTCCTCCCATTGATGCCAAACAAGGCTATCCTCTGCTACATATGCTGCTGGAGTCATGTGTACTCTTTGGATGGTAGTTTAGTCCCTAGGAGCTCTGGGGGGTCGGGTTGGTTGTATCATTCTTCCTATGGGTTTGCAAACACATTCAGCTCCTTCAGTCCTTTCCCTAACTCCTCCACAGGAGACCCAGTGCTTAATCCAATGGTTGGCTGCAAACATTAACCTCTATATTGGTCAGTCTTTTACAGAGGCTCTCAGGAGATAGCTATATCAGGCTCCTGTCAGCAAGCACTTCTTTTGGCATCCACAATAGTGACTGGGTTAAGTGACTGTATAGAGGTGGGGCAATTTCTGGATGGTCTTTCCTTCAGTGTCTGCTCCACATTTTGTTGCTATATTTCCTCCTGTGAGGATTGGGTTCCCCCTTCTAAGAAGGACCGAAGCATCCACACTTTGGTCTTCCTTTTTCATGAGCTTCATGTGATCTGTGAGTTGTATCTTGGGTATTTTGAGCTTTGGGGGGGGGGTAATATCCACTTATCAGTGAGTGCAAACATGTGTGTTCTTTAGTGATAGGGTTACCTCACTCAGGATGATATTTTCTAGTTCCATCCATTTGCCTAAGAATTAGACAAAACACTGGCTTAGATTTTATTCCAACTGAGACAGTGACTTTTCTGCATCAGTTGTGGTCAGAACTCACAGTCCTATTTGTATGACTAGTCTGGAAAAATCTGACCAATGGGGTGGGGTCAGTTAAATTTCTGGAACCCAGATGAGGTCTTTTGTACAATCAAAGTCTCTCTCTCTCTCTCTCTCTCTCTCTCTCTCTCTCTCTCTCTCTCTCT
>JANHMN010001057.1:0-13177 GCA_030674055.1 Rhabdomys pumilio
GAAACTGTGGATATGTTGGACATTCTGCCTATGCTTGAACAAGATAAATACCATGGAGGCACTGGCCCATGTCATGAGTCCCAAACATATGAAATCAGTGGACCACAATAGGATCAGATAAATTCTGTAAGATTTTTTGGAAAGTTTTACTACTACACAGTATACAAGTTTTCTAAATTCAGTAAGATTTCCTTTATCTCTCATGCCTGTCACTGTCATGATAATGAAGATGTTTACAAGTAGAGACAGGGACCAGCAGAGGCCCAGGGAAGGACCAATAAAGTTGGGGGCTCTGAACTTGAGCCAGACCCACTTGGAATTAAAGGGGCTGATAGTGATGGCCTGAAAGACACTCAACAGGGATGTGGAGCCAAGGGATACTCCTCTGGCAACTCTATGCAAATAAAAGAGAAGTTTACATGATGTATCATCTAAAAAATATGTATGACCCAAAGCAGCCATTGTCTGAGGGATTCCTTTGCAGAGAAGAACCATGATATTGGCAAAACTCAAATGCTTCACAATCATGTCTATGGGTTTCGCCTTGATTCCTGTGAAGTCAGTGATGATAAAACAGCAAATCAAGGCTGAGTTCCCCAGAATTCCTAGTACAGTCTGGGACAAGAAGAAGATCCCCACAGCTAGGGATCCAGATGCCATTCCCTCCCTATATGATGACTGTCACATTGTTGAATAAAAACATATCTATGGCTCAATGTATTCTCAATTGCTTCCAGAGACACAATTCATAGCACATATAAACTTAGCACTGCTCTTGCTAAGTGTCAGCAGTTTCCATAAGGTTCTACAAATGGTGTGTGATTAAAAGCTCACAGCAACCCTGTGTATGTGATTCTAATGGCAAGAGAAACTTTTATAGTAATAATAGTTGTTCTACAGATTTCCCAGGATCCACCACTGAATATTGGCAGATGAAGTTCAATCAATTCCATCTTTGAAAGAAAATAATATTCTCAAGTTTAGGTGTAACAAATTTGTTTTTTTCTTGTATGTTTTCCACATCTTGATTCTAAAATGAAATAAGCCACGGTGCCATTATGTACATGATTTTACAGACTCCTATATATATATATGAGCTATACCATTAATTCATAAAATATGCTACTGGCACAAAATAGTGACGATGATAATTATATATAAGACACATCAATTTTATACAAGTCTGAAATTAATGATTACAAAGTTTCATTCAGTACTGAGATGGCAACAATGAGAATTTTCCCATTTACTAAGTATGGTAACATTAACACCAAGTATATAGTCAATATCCTGTCACTGTTGTTTAAACACATGAGAAATAAAATTTATGTGTTCCTATATGTGCAGTATATGATATTTTCTATGAAACAGAAAGTGGTATAAGCATACGTTGATGCACAGGAGAAGATGAAGATCAAGGGTATATCTATAAGGAAGAAACCAGAGTTGCAGAGATATGAATATTCAGTCTTGACCAAGTGACTGTAAAATTCAAGCCAGAAAATTTCATTAGAAGGAATTAAAATTTGAATGGAAGTTTCTGATTTTCCATACATTTTGCATGTCAAAGCAACATGCAATTATTATTACTGTTCTTGCTTTCTAAAAATTAAAAAAATACCCCTGTCACCATGCCACCTAGCATCAGTGAGTCCAAAAGCAAACTATCAACTGCTGCCTTGAGACAGAGTTAAAGAGTCAACCTGAAGGCAGGCAAGGGTCTTTCCGGTCATTGGATTCTGTATCCTGGTGCTTGAGATACCCCAGGTATTATATCCTACTGTTTTTGCCTGATATTTATCCAAAAAAAGTTTTCTGTGTATGTGCACATGTGTGCATGTGCATGTGTGTATGTACATTAAACGCAGTAATGCAGCATTTTAGGCAAAATAACCCAACTGACCTTTGTTACTTGGAATCCTTCACCAAGTTCATCTTGCCAAAGATTATCAGAGAGAGGAGACTAAGCACAGGGATTTGTCTCCTGCAAGGTCCCTCTATCATGAATGCTCAGACTCAGAAGATCCACAGCTCTGTTAGCCTTCAGACTGTGCAGCATTCAGTTCCTGCAAGAGAAAGACAAGCTCAGAGAGCTGCACTCAAACAGCTGACAGCAAACTCTCCTGGCTTCTGCCTGACTGAGGGAAGACATTAAGACTCACCTTTGAAAGCAGACTTCTCTCGGATGGAAGATGCTGGATGGAGCTGAAATGGTCAGAGGGATAGACAGCCTGTATCCATACAGTCACACTCACAGGGTGACATGTTGATATGCTGAGACTTCCTATCTCCTGAGGTCAAGATGATGTCACAGGTAGTATTCTTGACAGCGTCTTCCTAGGGAGTTGATAGCACCCTTGAATACCCTTGAATATGAGAATACTTCTCATAACAAAGTACAAGAAAGTTTCAGTTGTATTTGAAATGCACAGGGACATGCTTAACAATTGCTCTACATTCTGCTCTCCTAGGGTGTTTGGACATAAAGGGAATCCACAGTGCTCAACCAGAGGGATGGACTCAGAGGAAGAGGAAGATATGATGAAAATGGAAGCTGTGTTTGCACTTTAGAAGTCTCTTGGGGCCAGTGTCTGTAAATCTAACTGTATGTACAAACAAAAAATGATCACACCACATGCATGCAGAAAACTATGAGCAATTTTTAAAGGAACTGTAACATGATCTGTAACAATTTCTTAATAGTGACAAACATGTACTAATTAATGGCACTTTCATAATATTTGTCAAAATATAGGAATTATGTTATCCATTTTAGGTACAGAGAAAGTTAAGTGTGCAGTTTGAAACTAAAAGTACTACATAGCTTAACCTGTTTTTAATTAAGATACCTATTTCAGTAATATAATAATTATAAGTCATATATACCAAACACATCCCTTAGGTAATGCTGAGGGTTTACAACTCCCTCTTTAGTCTATGAGGATCTGTACACCCAGAAGACAGAGAAAAAAACCTTGTCAATAACAAGGTTTTAGGAAGTAATGTCAGCTTTTTCTCATTTCAATGGCCTTTTCCTCTCTGCCTTTAAGTTCCTCAGATAAGGGTTTGTCAATTTTATTATCTTGCTAAGGAATCACCATCTTATGTAATTGATTTTTAATACTGGATTTTCTTATTGCTATTATTTATAGTTTATTGACTTTAGTGTTTCTGTCTGAGAGATCTCCAGGATCCAGATTAATTGAGACTGCTGCTCCTCAGTTTCTTCCAGCCTTTCCATAATTCACCCATATGGGTCAGCAGCTTCTGTCCATTGGTTGGGTGTAAATATCTGCATCTAACTCTTTCATCTGCTTGTTGGGTCTTCTGGAGTGCACTCATGCTAGGTCTCTTTTTGTGAGTGCTCCATAGCCTCAATAATTGTGTCAGGTGACCTCCCCTTGAGCTGGATCCCACTTTGGGCCTGCCACTAGACCTTTTTTTCCTCAGGCTCCTCTCTGTTTCTATCCCTGCAGTTCTTTTAGACAGGAACAAATTTCAGACAAGGAACACAGTCAGAGTTTTGACTGTGCGATGACAAACCCCTCGCTCACTTGATGTCTTCTCTTTCTGCTGAAGGTAGGCTCTTTAAGTTCTTTCTCCCTACTGTCAGTCATTTTATCTAATGTCCCTCCATTGTATTCCTAAGAGTCTCTCATCTCTCAGGTCTCTGGAACATTCTGGAGAGTCCCTCTGACCTCCTACCTGTGAAGGTTGTCTGTTTCCATTCTTTCTGCTGGTCCTCAGGACTTCAGTTTTTCCCCTCACCCAATACCAGATCAGGTTCCCCTCTCCGCACCCTCCCCCTCCTGACCAACTTTCCCTCCCAGATACTTCCCTCCCTCCCCACTTGTGATTGCTTTCTTCTCCCTTCCAAGTGGGAATGAGGTGTCCTCACTTGGGCATTTTAGCTTGTTGAACTTTTTGAATTCTGTGGAATATATCTTGGGTATTCTATACCTTTTTGGATGAATATCCACTTATTAGTGAGTATATACCCTGCATGTCCTTTTGGGACTGAGTTACCTCATTCAGGATATTTTCTAGTTCCATCCATTTACCTGTAAAACCAGGATGTCCTCATTTTTAATAGCTGAGTATCATTCTATTCTGTAAACGAACCACATTTTGTGCCCAGGTGGGACATCTGGGTTGTTTCCAGCTTTTGGCTATAACAAGGAAGACTGCTATGAACATAGTGGAACACATGCCCCTGTGGCTTGGTGTGGCATCTTTTAGGTAGATTCCAAAGAGTGGTATTGGTATGTCTTCAGGAAGATCTATATCCAGTATTTTGAGGAACCTCCAGATTGATTTTCAGTGTGGTTGTACCAGTTTGCAATCCCACCAGCAATGAAGGAGCATTCTTCTATCTCCACTTCCTTGGCAACCTGAGTTAACACCTGCAGTTCTCATCTTAGCCATTCTGATTGGTGTAAGGTAGAATCTCAGGGTCGATTTGATTTGCATTTCTCTGATCACTAAGGACTTTGAACCACTTTTAGATGCTTCCCAGCCATTCAAGATTCCTCTGTTGTGAATTCTAGGTTTAGTTTTATACACCATTTTGATTGAATTGTATGTTTTTTTGATGATTAGCTTCTTGAGTTCTTTATATATTTTGGATATTAACCCTCTATTGGATGTGGGGTTTGTGAAGATTTTTTCCTAATCTATAAGTTACCAATTTGTCTTATTGTCTTACAGAAGCTTTCCAGTTTCATGAGGTTTCATTTATCAATTCTCGATCTTAGAGCATGAGCCATTTGGAGTTCTGTTCAGAAAATTCCCCCCTGTGCCTATGAGCTCACTTTCTTCTATTAGATTCAGTATATCTGGTTTTATGTTGAGGTCCTTGATCCACTTGGACTTGAGCTTTGTTCAAGGTGACAAACATGGGTCTATTTTCATTTGTCGACATACAGACAACCAGCTAGACCATTACCGTTTATTGAAGATGCTTTCTTTTCACCATTGTATTCTTTTGGATTCTTTGTCAAAGATCAAGTGTCCATAAGTGTGTGATTTTATTTCTGGGTCTTCAATTCTATTTCATTGATCAACATGTCTTTCACTTTACCAATATCATGCAGTTTTTATCACTATTGCTCTTTAGTACAGCTTGAAGTCAGGGATGGAGAGTCCCCCAGTCATTCTTTTATTGTTAAAAATTATTTTTGTTATTCTGGGATTTGTTTTTTGCCTTTCCAGATGAATTTAATAATTGCTCTTTCCATGTCTTTGAAGAACTGTGTTGTGATTTTGATGGGGATTGCATTGAATCTGTAGATTGACTTTGGTAGGATGGCCATGTTTACTATATTAATTCTGCCTACTCATGAACATGGGAGGTCTTTCTATTTTCTGAGATTTTCAATTTCTTTCTTGAGAGACTTGAAGTGATTGTCATACAGGTCTTTCCCTTATTTAGTTAGAGTTACCCCAAGAGAGTTTTTGTTATTTGTGGCGATTGTGAAGGGATTTCTAATCCCTTCACTGTAATTTCCTTATAAGACTAATAATTTATATTATGGAAGGCTCCCGATTTATTTGAGTTAATTTTATATCTTGACACTTTGCTAAAGTTGTTTATCAGCTAGAGTTCTCTGGTAGAATTTTTGGGGTCACTTATGTATACTATCATGTCATCTACAAATAGTGTTACCTTTATTTCTTCTTTGCAATTTGTATCCTCTTGATCTGTTTTTGTTGTCTTATTGTTCTAGCACTTCAAGTACTATATTGAATAGATACTGGGAGAGTGGGTATCTTCTTCTTGTCCCTGATTTTAGTGAGATTGTTTCAAGCACGTCTCTAATTTGATATTGGCTATTGGTTTGCTGTAAATTGCTTTTATTATTTTTATATATGGGCCTTGAATTCCTGATCTTGTCAACACTTTTAACATGAAGGGCATTGTATTTTGTCAAATCCTTTTACTGCATCTAAGGAGATGATCATGCCATTTTTTCTTTGTGTTTGTTTATATAATGGATTATGTTAATGGATTTTCATATATTGAACCAATGTTGCATCCTTAGGATGATGCCTACGTGGTTGTGAATGATGGTTTTGATGTGATTTTGGAATTGGTTTGCAAGAATTTTACTGGGTAATTTTTGCATCAATATTCATAAGCAAGATTGGTCTGAGGTTCTGTTTTCTGAATGAGTCCTTGTGTTGTTTAGGTATCAAAGTAATTTTGGGTTCGTAGAATAAATTAGGTAGTATATAATAAGTATATTCTCATAAGTTGAGAATGGAAGTGGTAGGAAATAAGGGGTGGGGTTTTGGTGTCTGCTGGAACCAAAGCGCTGCCTACACCCAATTATGGGTCTTGGGCAGGCTTAGGGCACTGTGTGAGTGTTCTTACCTACTGCTCTGGGTTTAATGGTCCCTCTAGGATGTCTTGCGATCCGATGTGGACACTGGAGCAGACCAGTCAGGTCCCACCAGTTTTCTTTAAAGCCTCCATTTCCCCAACTTTCCTAATTATTTTTTGTTTCCCAGCTTTGAGGCATACTTACCTCCATAAAAATATGCTTACATAAAAATTAGAAGCTTGAATATGCATATGAAAGAAAAAAGCCCTATTTATCTTTCTGGGCTTGCTTATGTAACAATATTTTTTCTATTTTTATTCATTTTCCATTTTTATTCATGAGTAACTATGATTTCCTTTGGGTGAACACACCGTATTATTATTATCCACTCATCAGTTGCTGGACATCCTGGCTATTCCCATTTTCTAGATATTGTGAACAGAGTGGGAATGAGCATGGATGCAACATGGCTCTGTAGTAGGTTACAGAGTCCTTTGAACCTATTGTGAAGAGAAATGTAGCTGAGTCATGTGGTGTATCTATAAGTAGCTGCTTAAAAAATACAAATTTAGATAGATTCCTGGATGTGGTATCTAAAATTACCTTAATTTGCCACTAAAGGCACAGTTTCTGAGCTCCCAAAAGTGGTTAGGAGAAAGGTTTCATATGACTTCTGGCCTAGGGATGTGAGATCCATGCATTCAATTCAGAAGGCTGGGAAGACAGCCATAGAGTAAAGAACCCTGTATCTGTGTCCTCACAATGCCTCCTTGAAGTCCCCAAGGGCTTGTGGAGGTAAGTGATGTTATACTGACTTTACACTGATAAATTGAGAGTCCCTGAGTCCTGTCCAGAATCTGGACATGAAAGAGGAAATCAGAAGCCATGGACATCAGCTCTGTCTTCACTGTAGGTTAATCAGAGTCACTGCAGGGCAGGAATGGAGTCTGCAGATGACAAAGTTTTTTTGTTTTTTTAAAATGGCTAATTTTTATATTGTCTGTAAAACATTTTTTCTTTTTATTTTTTCTTTCTCTCTTTATTTTTTAATTTTTTTTTATTCTTTGAGGTAAGGTCTTCTTAGGTAGCACAGGCCAAAATCTATAGGAAAAGATAGACATACAATGTAATTCTCTTTTCCTTGCTCTTCACATGCTGGAAATATGGGCACACATCAATGCCTGGTTCCCTATATTTCATGGTGATTTGCTAATTCAGATCCTTTACAGTACATGCATGATTGTTTCTTTTTATGGAACACTTTCTACAAAGTAGCAACATATTAGGTCTATGAAGTACAAAATGACCCATAGGTGTGTCAGAAGACAAGCCACTATCCACTTATCTTAAGGAGGACACTAAAATAGCCCAAGCATTCTGATGACATTCTGTTCTGAAGAAACACAGACATTTGTTGACAGAATAAACACAGTATTTTTAACAAATAATTTCAAAACACACATTGAAAATATTAACAGTATAAGTAGTTCTGGCCCTCATGTAGAAGAATCTAGTAACTTCAGAGCAAATACCAAACTGTACACAATATGCTGATTGTCTTCATGAAAGGACTTGTCATTAGCATGGGTGTGGAAGATTAAAGCATTACTATACAATGTACCCCCTGAGATTATATTAAACAATTTTTTGGTCCATCCTCATATAATGCTTTTCCTTAAATAATTACCACATGAAGTCTAAAAATATATTATCTAAAATGAAACACGTAACCTTTATCTAGCTTCCAACTATCTAACCTTTATCTGACTCTGAGGAGACGGTTGGTTAATGACTAGGAACTTACTGTTGCATTTCTTGTTAGAATGCTTTCCTGCTATCGCCATAAATTTAATTTGTATTATGCTAAGTGCTTTAATGATCTTCTATGATAACAAGAGCCCACAAAAATTTTACTTTTGTTCTTAGTTCACTAGATATTCATTTCCTATTTGATTTTTTCCTTTGTTGAGAATGTTAAACTGTGGCAGAGTGGTGAATATTTAAAGTTAAGAGATAAATTGACAACAATCAAGATTAATGTATATAGCCTACAATGACCTCTAGAGGGTAAGACCCTCATGGTGAAGATAAAAAATAGTGGGGTCATAGACCATGGGAAAATCAGCAGAATATATCATAAAGCTTCATTCCCAGGGGATAGTTTTCACAGTGCTAGAAATTATCAAAAATCTTACCCAGATATGAACCCTGACAGTTATAGCAACAAGCTTCTCGTGGTAGTGCCATGAACATCATGGCAATAACTAACCTCTTCATGAATGAAATGAAGGCCTAATTTACAAGATGAAATCCACACCTGGCAGTGTTTTCAGGGGCAAGTACATGTGGCTCAAAGTTATCCATGCATTCATAGATGCCCCTGCAATAGGTACATACTGGCTAAAACTATGTAGGCTCAATGTATTCTAGTAGTAGTAATAATAGTAACAGTATTAATAATTGTGGCTGTTGTTGTTTTTTGTTGTTGCTGTGTTTTGCTTTGCTATGCTTTCTCTTCCAAAAATCACATGTTATTTGGAGAAAATAGTGGTGATGGGGTAAGAACAAAATTGGAAAATGAAAATGCAAAGAGGAGTGGACTTCACTAAAACAACATGTATGTATAAAATAGACAGAAGCATTTAAGTAGAAAATTTTCTAAATTTTAAAAAGCAAACAAACAAAAAATAAACTTAAGTGCATTTATGTTGGAAGATATCAAAAAATCCACGATCTAATGATAGAGACTTTTCTGAATTTTTTATGAATATAATATCAAATATTTTACAATCTTCTATAGGAGAACAAGTCAGTCTGCAGTGATCATGAAAAGTTATCATGTCCTCATAAGACATTGTCCCTTTGGAGATATTAATGAAAACCCCATAAGGATCTATTTAAATTAGGAAGTAGACAAAGTTTCAAGAATAATTTTGTCTCTCAAATCCAGTCCTGTCATTGCCACTGCAGATGAAATGGAAAATGTCATTCTAGAGGGAAGTGAGGTAACAGAGTCACAGACTTTTACTGCAGGCATGAACTGCCTCCCTCCCACAGTGCTTGTTATTATGAAGAAATGATATGTGGAGTACTCCCACAGTATTGCAGAGGCAAGGAGCCAAGTGAGTACTTTATATTTTAGCGTGCTGCAGAGCCAGCAAAGAAAAGAGGCCTGAAAAAAACATTCCTGTATGGTAATGGGAATCTGGTATAGAAACACCGCTATAGAACCGAAACAAAAATCACAAGTATAACTCCATAGCCAAGAATTGGGTGAGAAATTTAGAACTGTTCCTAGCCTGTGCTTGTTCCTATTGGTACTTGTTGTGCAATAAGTCCCACACTGAGTGTGACTGTGGGTCAGACAGCCTATTTTCGAATGTGTTGAAGATCAGTGGAAAGAAGTAGATGTAATATTTACCCTCACCTTACAATACTGTAGGATTATCTTCGCGCATGTGGTTATTATATGTGAAGTTTTCAAGTTTTCACATCATAGTAAACACTGGAACAGAAATATAAGATGCATGCAAACATGGGAATGTGCATAATATTTATAGAATCTGTCTAGAGTAAAATTTATTCTTAAATCTTGGTACATTTTTAGGTGAGAGAGGCAGTAAATGCATGTGTATTGAATGAACCCTGGTATAGTAGCCGGTTTAAAACCTCCAGTTTTAAATCAAGGAAGTATCATTAAAGGGAAGTCATAGATGATTACCAGGGTAGAACCAGATATTCTTGAGTTATCTGCTCTGGTTTCGTCATACTCTAATGTTCAACATAACATGATACATGCCTTCGCTCACTGTTTATTGCAGTGGCTAAAGGAAAACTTAGCTTTGTTCATGGAGGGTCAGGAATCTTTTCATACTAATTCAGCACATTAGTATTTCATATTATACTCTGTACCAAGAAACAAGGTAATAATTCATCTGTTGTTAACAATAGAGCCTTTAATCTTTAATCATAAGAATGCATATTTCCAGAGACACCATAAACATTAGATTAATCTTGTGCCTGTGAAATCAACCTGGAAGCTATGACAGCTTTCTGTCAGGTCAGACTATGCATAGGATACTGTATTTTATTAAAATCTCCACAGCCTTATGTGTACTTGCCATTTGCCTATGAAATGGGCCATGATGTAAAAATGGAAACTTATTTTTAAAAAGATTCATGTATTATCTATTTTGATTGTGTGTGCATGAATGTTTTGCCTGGATGCATATGTGTACCCTGTGAGAATGTAGGGAAAGAGAAACATATTTCTCTTTTGGGATTGAGTATGGACATGGTATTTTATCATGGCTCAGTACATGATAGTGTGAAAAATTAGGGACACTCTGTATCTGACTTGGCTACATTGGGGAGTCTTCAGAGCAAGGAAGAAGGAGAGTATCTTCTATAAACTGGCTCATGTGGTCACTAAAAATGGTCCTGATGTGATTATTGTGAGATCTTTGGAAGCAGAGATATTGAGGAATGCAACCTAACCTCTCCTTGAGAGAAAATATGTCTGAGTCAGTATAAAATGAATCATTCTGATTGGCTGGCTTTGAACTGTTTCTAAAGACATTTCATTTTTGGATGATATGTCAATGAATATATGGAACTGAAAGATCATAAAATCATGGAGAGTTTAGTTTTGGAGAGCTGGACATATAAGAGGGAGCTTTTGTTGTCTAGTTCCATGAATGGCATAGGACTGTGTTAAATTGTTAAGAGGGAAATCAGTTGAGCCTTATCACTGGTTTTTAGTTTCTATGTTGATCTAAACTATGATCAGTAAGAAATGCTATTCAGTTTGAAAACTACAGTTCAATAAACATATAATAAAAATGAATCTTTTAAAAATTATATTTGACATTATACACTTAACTCTTCACAGAATAAAGAAGAGTGAATATTTATCAGTGAGAATGTTGGATTTATATGTAAATGACCACAATGGACCTCTATGTACAGAATACTATGGCTATGAAAACAAACACACATTTCTAGACTGGTCAGAATGACCTTACAAACTTGAACATAGAAGTGTTCTCAAACTGGTGGACACTGCTCACTGTTATTCTTTACATTAATGTGTTTATTTCCCTAACTACAGTAAAAGCAGATAGATACAGATATACTAAGTTTTGAACCATGTGGTACACATCCTTTTTAGTCATTGGCAACTAAGGAGCCTCAAATGTCACAGCAGCTCTTATATCTTCTTATCAATAATTATGTGTAATTGCTACCAGCCTCTCAGAAATAGTTGGTATAGGTTCACTGGAATCCTCTCTCTGTGAATGGCATGGCCTCTCAGTAAACACAACTCCAGGTAGGTAAAGCTATAGAAACCTTAAAAGTAACTTTTATTCATCTGAGGTAATTGTCATCTCAGAAGCTTACTGCTGAATAAGCTTCCCCTTTCTACTTCTTTCTGAACTCTGGCTGGTGGGTTCAACTCAGAAATTCTGGCTCAACTTTTCTCCAATGTGACTGACTCAATCTTGCTTCTCTTGGCTCCTCATGCAGTAGAGATCCTTGGCCTCAAAGTTTAGATATTTGATCAAATATTCTTGCTCCTTATTCTATGGATTCAACTGCCTTAGCTGACCTGCACTACACTACATGAAATCACTTATGAACTCAACTCCACTGCACTGCACTCATTGCACTGACCTTTAACTGACTCACTCTCTTTTTCTGCCTGACTGATATAGTTTCTCTTTCCTATACTGTTCTCCTGAGAATTGGACATATCCTATCTCTTATTCATCATGTCTAATATTTCTCTGATTCATCACTTTGCCACTTAGTCAGATATAACTTTCAAACATGACTGCTTTCTGCTACAAACTAAATTTAATTCATTGCTGGGATTAAATGTATGTCCTAAGGGTTTGTCTGTATTCCAGCCAGTTGGGTTAAAAGTGTGTCATTCCAGCCAGATGACACAGACCTAGAAGATCTTCGGATGTTACAAATGAAGCTCAGAATTTTTTTTCTATATGCAATTAAACATGGTGTGATCCTCAAGCACAGCCAAATCTTTACAGACTTCCTTTATACTGTGCAACCATCAATGCTCACATTGGTCATGGTGGCTGATTGCTCTGTGGAACCTGGTAACTTTGGTGGATTCTTGTCTTGCTGTCCAGCTACAGTCGCTCATTTTTCTCATGGATGAGATGGCATGGAAACTTTTGAGGCCATAACTGGTATGTAAAATTCTATTTTGTGCTTATTGATCATGAACAGCTACTAGATATGTGTGAGTGGTCTGCAGATTAATGCTCCCATGATTGATACTGGATGATGTGAACAGCAAACCTATTGTGTGGTTATCCTCAGAATGATCCTTTTCAAGTCTCATGAACTCTCCACACACTCACTTCCACATAAACACTCACTTCTAATTTCAAAACTATGAGTACTTTCTATTTTCTCCTGCAGCCATTTTCTAGGTGTACTAGAGTGTCAGTACATGGAAAGGAGAGTGCTTGTATCTGGTAGTTTCTGTGGTCTCAGCTGTTCTCCCCACCCTGTTTAAACTTCTTCACAACCCAGAATTTACAGCATGATCCAGCCCAAGTTCTTGATTGTTCAGCTAATTGTGCCTGTGTGGCAGATGAGGGTTGTGTAAAACAAAGCTCTTTCTGGGAATTCTAAGTTCAAACTAGTGCTAATGCAAAGCATCAACTGTCTGTCACTGCAAGGGATCTTACTCAATTTAAGAATGGTGTGCAGACACCTTCTCTCACAGGAATAGGAACAGTGTCCTGGCCATCTCCTCCCTTTGCACTGCACTGGTGAGCTGTGTGACTCACTGCCTTCTTTCCTACCATATTCACACTAGGATT
>JANHMN010001058.1:0-2500 GCA_030674055.1 Rhabdomys pumilio
GGAGAACACAGAGGCCTAGAATGACCAAGTCAGTAATTTAGGGCATTGTAGTCAGTAAAAGCCAATGATGCAGGTAATTCCCAAAGGTTGGTCTTTGGCCACCATGCTTTTCAATCATATATCTATGTAAGAAAAATATTTACAGAAGGCTTACTGTAGAGCAAACTGAAACCCTGTCTTCATGCAGCTTATAACTTAACAGATATCAAACAAGTAGATAAATAAGTGTGGAATATGAGGTAGTGAGAAAATAAAAGAGAAAGAAGTGTGGCCCCTGTAGATGAGCATATGGAGAAATGGCAGGCAGAGGTGGTGGCACAGGCTGAAAATGAAGATTCAGCAAGGCTGACAATTATAGCTGAAGGAGAATGAACTGAATCATTGTTTGCCATTTCACTCCTTCCCCAAGAAAGGGAACACCAGGAGACCCTTACCTGTGAACAGTAGGAACCTCAGTACCAGCACAGCCAGCAGCCATTGCCAGCCACCAGGGGGGTCCTTCTGTAGGCCGGCCATTCAACATATCAGAAAGATGCAGGAGCCTTTTTTTGACCTTGGTCCGGCTTCCTGGTTAGAGCCCCATAGACACTCCTTTCCCAGGGTAGGGCATCCAGGTGGCTGAGTTTCACTGATATCAAATGTGCAAATTGCTCTAATCCCTCAAGACTGGGCAGGGTTCAAAAGGATTCCCTCACCTTTTCCCAGGCCAAGATCGGCTGTTAGAACATTGCTCTAGCTTTCCTGAATTACCAAGAAGACAGGTAGCTGTGGCTGTGTGAAGTCGGTTGCCAGGCTCAGGCATGAGAATCAGAAAGAAGGTTCTGTAGTATGTTTTCCATACCTGAAGTGAGCTGAAGTGAGCTGAAGTTAGCAGGGTCAGAGCCAGAATGACTGCTCAGATCATATAGGCTGTGGGTCTGATATATTTTAAAATCTATAGGTGCAGCTGAGTATTGAAATGTGTGCTACAAACACTGAATTCAACTGCCAGAACCACATAGACACACACAGACACACACACTATTTTGTAAAAATTTTATGGTATATTCTCACTGTGTATGTTATTGTTTTATATAACATTATTTTCATACAGTTTTGTACTGCTTGTAAAAATTCCCTCTCCAAAACACTCATCTCTCATTTTTTAATGACAACCCATTTTGAGTGCCTTTTTTCATTCCCGTAGACCAGTGGCTCTCAATGTTCTTAATGCTATGAACCTTTAATAGAGTTCTTTATACCCCTAACCATAAAATTATTTTTGTTGCTATTTTATAACTATAATTTTGCAACTGCTATGAAGTCTAAAGTAAATAAACATCTGTGTTTTTTGGTGGTCATGGGTGACTCCTGTAAAAGGGTCATTCAACTCTTAAGGAGGCCATGAGCCACAGGTTAAGAACCACTGCTCTAAACACTTTTGCTTCTAATTTTATGTCCAATAACATATATGACTTTATGGATTTATATAAAATCTGGGTTTCACATAGGAAGGAAAATAATATTTGTCTTTCTGAGTATAGCTTCATTTTCTCAAAATGACATTTTCAGTTACATTCACTTCCTGCAAAATAAATGATTTCATTATGCCTGAAAAGAAAAAAAAACTTTATTGTATATCTAAACCACATTCTCTTCTTCAATTCCTTTATTAATAAATAAGCTTATTTCAAATTTAGTTATCATGAATAGTGCTGCAATAATCAATGCTATGACAGTATTTCTGGGATATGTAGTCTTGGAGTTTGTAGGTCAACCAAGTCATCCCTGTTTGTAATGAATTCCTTCACAGAAATGGTATAGTGAGGTGATGTGGGATTTCTACTTTTGCTTTTAGGAGCCATAATACTGATTTCTACAGTGGTTGAATTAATTTAGATTTCCTCCAATAGTACATAGGGTTTCAAATCTCACCATAAGCGCAAGAACAGTATGGCAAGGGCAATGAGTTTAGGGCATAGAAGTGAGGGTATGAACTGTTATAAAAGCTCAAAGTTTTAGTGAGGAGTAGAAACTTTGGAAAGAAACAGAGCTGGGAAAGAGAAAGGGAGAGAGGGAGGGAGGGAGGAATGGAAGGAGGAGAATTTTGGTTTCTTAAAAACCCAGTTCTGTCATGTGAATATTTTTTTGTTTAATTCTAAGTGTGGGATATGGGGCTACTTCAGTTTGGTCACAGCCTTTAACTATGATTGTCTTATGTTCTAGGGGAGAACACTGAGAAAGGGGAGGAGGAGGAGGAGGAGGAGGAGGAGGAGGAGGAGGAGGAGAAAGACAAAGAGGAAGAGGAAGAGGAAGAGGAGGAGGAAGAGGAAGAGGAGGAAAAGGAAGGTTGCTGATTCCCACTGCTGCTCCTGGTTGCTACTTGTCAAGTGTAGTGAACAAAGAATGAAAAACTGTTGGAGATAACTTCACTATAAAGATTGGACAGGCCCCAAGAAACAAGATGTCTCTAATCAGCAGAAAGTAGTCTAGTTGGCTGAAAGAGATGTAGGCCTCCTTT
>JANHMN010001058.1:5000-13170 GCA_030674055.1 Rhabdomys pumilio
CCCTTTCACAGGGGTCACCCAAGACTAATGGAAAAGACAGATATTTACATTACGTTTCATAACAGTATGAAAATTACAGTTATGAAGTAGCAACAAAAATAATTTTATGGTTGGGGGTCACCATAAGAGGAAGTATATTAATGGGTTACAGCATTAGGATGGTTGAGAACCACTGGACTAGAGGAATGAAAAAGAGATAATAAACATGGGTTGTCATTAAAAATGAGATATAGAGTGTTGTGGAGAGGGAAATTTTAAAATACATAGTGCATAACTGTATGAAAATATTGTTATATAAACTTATAACATGCACAGTGAGAATTTACTACAATTTTTTTTTTACAAAGGTGTGTGTGTGTGTGTGTGTGTGTGTGTGTGCATGTGTCTGTGTGATTCTGGAAGTTGTATTCAGTGTTTGTAGCAAGTATTTTAACATTCAGCTGTATCCAATCAGTAACAGTTTTTAAGATATATTAGATCCACAGCCTGCATGATTCTGTCTCCTGTTACCTCCAGCTTGCTTGAGCCTGCAGGAATGTGGTAACCTTATTGGAAACATTGCTCCCCCTCCAGAAGTGGCATTAATAACTGGACTTTCCTCTTGTTCTTAAGATGTCACTTTATTATTCTCTAATGAAATAGAGATGGATTGCAAAGCTGTAGGTGAGATTAAAGCCTAGTTTGACTGAACATAGCAATAAAATTACTCCTAATAACATTTAGCTATATCTGTAGACCAGTGCCTCACTCAGCCACCCTCAGAGAAGCCTTTAGTTGGGAATTAGCATAGAACTACTTGTCACAACTGGACAAGGTGTATTAGTGAAAGATCTTGGGACACTCAGCTCTAATGGAATGTATTCATTAACCCCCTCTCCTCAAGGTTCGTGGATTGAAGAAGAAGAGGAGGAAGAAACACTATATGAGGGACAGGTGCTGGATGACTCCAAGAAAACTGAGTCCTCCACACACAGCAGTACTGACACCCATATGAACTCACAGAGACTATGGCAGCATCCACAGAACTTGTGCAGGTTCAAGCCAGATGGTGTCCCAGCACTGAGAGGGTGAAGTGGTGATGGTCTCTTATCCTTGACTGAAAAGGTATTTGCAATCACCACTTGCTTCCAAAAGGGAAAAAGTTTTTTTCAGAGGTGTCTCACTGGGGATATTAATTACACCCCACAGTAGGCCATATGCCCAGGAATAGCTGGCCACAAAGCAAACCCAATGACACTTTTGTATATTCTTTATCTCTTATATTTTTGTTTGGCAATTTTGTTTTGTTTTATTAGTCTTTTGCATGTACATTTTGTTTTCTGTTTTTTTTTTGTTTGTTTTTTTTTTGGTTTTTGTTTTTTTGTTTTTTGTTTTGCGAGGCAGGGTTTCTTTGTGTAGTCCTGGCTGTCCTGGAACTCACTTTGTAGACCAGGCTGGCCTCGAACTCAGAAATCCACCTGCCTCTGCCTCCCAAGTGCTGGGATTAAAGGTGTGCGCCACCACCGCCTGGCTTGTTTTCTGTTTTTGTGTTTGTGTTGTATGTCAGTTATACATATGCATATGAGACAAACTTTCCTGGAGTTGTGCGGGTGAGGAGGAGGTGAGGATCTGGGTGTCTGGGAGGAGTTGGGAGATGAAAAAGCATAATCAGAATATATTTATGAACTTTTTCAATAATAATAATCCAGTCTAGACTGTGTTCAATAAATGTGGGTCTCAGGATCAATCTACCTCAGCTAGTCTTGCCTTCCATCTTGTTTGAAATAGGTCATTTTGCTGTTAGCCATGGTTTACTTCAGGCTAGTTGTTCTCCAAATTCAGGCATCTTACCTCAGGACCTTCTGCTCACACTGGAAGCAATTTGACCACAACATCATCTCTCAAACTCAAGTTAAAGGTGAACTTTTTATATCTATGACCATCCTTTATATCTAATGTCCATCTTCCCATAACATACTCCGATTTATAAAATAGATGAGCAATACCTAATTTAGTACTGCCTAATAGAACTTACCTAACTTGAATGTTCTTACAATTTCTAGGATTCTGACTTATGAAGTATGAAAGGTAACTAAAATTAATTTAAAAATGTATTACATTTCAGTTGTCATTGAAAAGTATTAGAAGCTAAATATAGCATCAATGTAATACATTATACATGCCCCAATTCATAATTTTAGAGACCTGCATTAACTTCAGTCCAAAATGTTACAAGAAAATGGGAGAAATACACAATTAATGAGTTTTAAATTGTGTGCCAAATAGTGCTAACTTTTCATTTATCCTACATGGATGAGAATCATACTCTTGCATGGTGAGTCTGTGCTATCTCTGCAACATATACTACCTTATTATTAGTTGTTTAAGTGCCTGTCTCAGATGATCAGATCTACTGAAGGATGGGGGAAGAGAAGGGTAGGGAGATAGAGTGAGAGAGCACAGGGCCAAGAAGAAGAGCAAGAGCATAAAATTCCCAATATGCTTTTTTTGAAGCATATGCCCAATGATCTAACTTAGTCTCACAGGGCCTTATTTCTTATAGATTGTAAACATTTACTGAATCAGCTAGAATAGTTTTCTATACCATTGAGTTTTCAGGGGGCATGCAGTTATAGCCCTAAATCATCCTCATTCCCACAAGTTACCTTCCTTTCAAATGCCTGCAATGTTCACAGGCCTGGTGTTAGATTAGGATTGATTGAAGTGATGAGGAAATCAACGAAAGAAGAACAACTGACCTTCAACAGGCACAGATTGTCCTTTAATCAGAACAGTGAAGAACAGCAATCTCTCCATGGGAAAAGGGACCATGTGCGCATGGCACGAAAGTCTGAGAGGTTTTATGGGCAGATGAGAGTCTTGGGGTGGAGGATTCTATCTGCAGGTCTGTTCTCTTGTGGTGTCAAAGTTGTAATTACCAGCAGAGGTTGGTGTGGCCTTGTCAAGAAGGCAGATATTTTTCTGGTAGTAGGGAGATTCCTTAGTTGATGAGCATGTACTATTAAGCTCCCTTATCAGGGGCTTCCCAAATCTTAGTAGCCTGCAGACAGTATCATTGAGTCCTTGGTTTGAGAGAGGCCATGCCACTTCTGAATTTCTTATAAGGAGCTTCAGAAAGCCTATCAATCTGTAGTTGTTAGGAGCATATAAAAATTCCTTCCCCAGTTTTTTCGTCCACTTTAGGCTTCTGGACCATTAGTTTTTTATTTCAGACCTTGAGAGCAAGGAGGGAGGAAATGAGGGATGTTGGATGTTCACTGGGGGGTAAAGTTGGTTTTCTAGGGCCCACGGGGCACAAATCAGGTTGTTCTCATGCATCAGGAAGAACATCTTAGGTTGATCTTCCCAGAGAAATTTCTAGAAAGTTAAAGGGCTACAAGTGGCTGATTTGGTTACAGAATAAAACTGAGTGGTTGTTCAGGAAGGTGGAGGGAAAGGAGAAGAATAGAAGTAGAAAACTCTTTGAGTTTCTCTTTGAGTTGAGAGTATCCTTGAGAGGTAGGTGTTCATAGATAGTGGCCCTCATAGAGTACGGAGGAAGGATTCATAGTGTGTCTTAAAGGGCTGTGGATATTTGATAGGAATGAATTGGACCAAAACAGGGAGAAGAATGCGGTAATTAATAGGTTAGAGGAGAGTGATAGCTTGCTGCTCAAGATTACAGAGAAAATAGGAAGCCAGACAATGTGGAACAATCTTGGAAGGTCTGTTGTGAGTATGAGACCTGGGAAGGAGTCAGTCTTTATGTAAAAATGTAGTTTGAAAGGTGTGTGGATCCATAATGACATGGGGACAGGGCCAGCCTGTTGGACATTGCATTGTGCCAGAAAACTTGGTAATGTTGAGTGGGTTAGACACCCTAGCACCCAGGCACTGACCTAAGATGGTAAGCAGCTCCCTGCCCCTTGAGTTCTGGCCTGGAACATGGAACCAAACTCCCCATGGTGATTATGTGGCCCAGAACAAAGTTTTTCATGCTAGTGAGGTATCTAGAGGTTCTGAGGGTTTAGCTAATAAGCTTCCTTCCCAGACATGTCTTTCTACAAAAGGTATTTAATTTCTTGTCCACACTGAGGAGGTGTTATGTGCCCATTTTCCACAATGAATAGTCAATAAACAATATGGACAAACATGGACTGTCTATTTTATGAAGAACTGTTCTGTGGAGCATGAAGAAAGCCTTTATCTATATAGCCCACCACCTAAGTCTCCCACAGAAGTCCCCTCAAAGCTCCCTGCTTGCCACCTCTGAGCTAAGCTGAAGTTCCCCATTTCCCTGGCCCAGGGCTCCTCATCTCTCTGGGGCCAACTACATTAGTAACTCCCTGTGACTTCCATCAGTGTCTGGATTTCCACGAATCTGAGAACCCCCAGCCCTAGCCTCATCGCAGGCCTGTGGAACCCTGACCCTCCATTCTTGACTCCTCTGTGTGGTTTTTCAGCATCGTCTAGATGCCCTGGAGTCAGGGAACCTCAGCTTCGAACTCCCACATTTTAGGATGCATTTTCCTACCCTCTGAGTGGTGTTTCAGCACTTTGCAGAGTAAATGTAGTCTAGTGTTTCCACACCGCATGCCCAGCAGCATTCCCACACCCAAATGGTGGGGCAAAACGCAGAACCATAGCAGCCCAAGAAGTCTGGACCTCAGTGCAGCTGGGTGACTAAGAGGAATTGACTGTTTTAAGAGCTACTGAGTTCTGTTTATGATCATGTCCAGCTCTGCTGTGCAGAGATTAAAGGGAGAGATAAGAGCAGAAGCCAAAGACTGTAGTGCAGCTGAGTTAAAGTAATTTAGGACAAATGTTTTCTTTTAGATTCAGCTTTTTGGGCTAGTGGCTAGTCCCACCACCAGGAATGCTGGTGCAAAGTAAGTTAGCGGAAGCAACACGGGGCTTCAGAGGATTGAAGGGAGAGGACAGAAAAAAAAACAGTATATTAATGTAATATACATACATATATGTATATGTATGTTTATGTCTGGATTTGGATGAAAGGGATGACTATTCCTTGCATCCAGCTATCTTCTACAATGTCCAATGTGTCTTCCTGCTGATGTATCAGGAGGAACAAATGGATTTCTTGTGGGTTGAGAACAAGTATGGGAGCTTACATGGAGCACCCCTGTTTACATACAGGAGAAAGTCTGGTTATTTTAAGGGAGCTGGGTACACTAAATCAAACCTTTAAAGGACGTGTTAAAATGTAAGTGCGAGTCTCTAGCATAAGGGACAAGCAACTGGAAGCTTTGTATGAGAAGTCAGTTAAAGTAATAGAAAAATAGAATCATGTCCCTTTGTTATACCTCTCAAAAAACAAAACAAAAAATAAACCACAAATAAACAGAACCCATCCCCCTGCAAATTTACATGATAAAGGTTATATTATCCTGAGGTTTTCTCTGAAGCCTTGATGTATGGAGAGGGAAAGGAACAGAATTCCTTCTCTCCACCAAGAACTTGCTTTAAAGATCCAGTAGTGGCCCAGGACCAGGATCCTGTGGGAGCTGTGCCTTCAGGGCCACTGAACTCAACTCTTCCGTCCTAAAGGGCTGTGGTTATCAGTTCTAAGGCTAAGGGTGCTTGGTCTTCGATGTCTTTGAGATATCTGTGGTCTTTTTGTGAAACAATAGCTTCCAACAGATTTTGTCTCACTGTATATATGATAGTTTTCCTCAGAAACGGTTTCATTCTCATTTCCTTGCAGGTTGTATGTAAAATGTTGTACTTCTAATAAACTTTCTTGTCATAAACATAGCTTGTGCAAGATCACTTGGCCGTAGGTTTTACATCTTTTACTTCTCATTTTCTGGCCCTCCTCCTTAGGACCCTGTCACTAAAGAATAACTTACTTGTCCAAGACACTTTCCCCTCTCTCTGTCACACACACACACACACACACACACACACACACACACACACACACACACACAAACCCATAAAATTAAAAAAATGATATACTCAGAAGACCAATAAGAGAAATAAATTCCAGTATGAAACAAAAAGTTAATTTTGTGTTGACCAACTATTTGGACATATTTTCTTCCCTGAAGTGTGGTTAATGTACCTAGTAAAAGTCCACTGGAGAAGAGTAGTTTTTCCTTTGCAAGTAGGTTCCAACTGTAGACAGTTTCTTGCTTAGGAGAGGGTGCCCATGTTTATTCCCTACTATTATTACTGGGACCCCAGCTGGCTTAAATCTGTGTGACTCCTGGTAGTGAAAAGAAATCTGAATAACCAAGCAATAAAGCTACGTATAGAAATACTGGAAATTTGGGTCTCAAGAATATGCAGGATTTAGACATCTAAACAACGTGTTTGTGCTGCCCCCGTGTGTTGTCATTTGGAATTACAACAATCTCGAGTCAATCTCTTGGAAGCATATAAATCAATGCTTAAGCATTCATAGCCAAGGAATTCTCTGCAAAGTCTTATAAAAATAGATTTGAGTCCAGAGAGCATACAGGTAGAATTTTGGGAATTTGTATCAGAGAACACTGTATATGCCAAGGAATACACGGATAGTGACAGAAATACAGTTTATTATGAAAGTGAAATGGGCTCTTCAGATAGAGGTGGGCTAAAGAGGTGGGTAAGGACAGAAGCTCAAGAGTTCTGTTCTGAGCATCATTTACGTAGCATGTGTCTTCTTTCTCAATTGCTGGGCTTTTGTTTACTATGCTGTGTTTTGTTACATGTAGCTCTGATGGCTGCCTATCTGTAATTCCAGCCTCTGCAAGTGAAGACTAGATCCCCAAAACAAGAGGATAGCTGAATTGGTCACCTCTGGTTTTGGTTGAGAAGCTTTGCCTTAATGAATAAGATGCAAGAGCTATGAAAGATGATTCCTGACAGCAACCTGGGGGCCCTATGGGAACTTTACCGCCCCCCCCCACATACACACAAGAAATGAAGAAAAAGAAAACTAAGTCATATGTCTACTTAATGGGATATTTGCTTACAGATTAAAGAACACAAACATACACACCCTCACAAAGCACATACTCACCACAACACACATGTACATTTGGCCCTAGACAGCAAACACACATGCAGATACATGACATCACACTCACATGCCTACACTTACATCACATGCACACGTGTGCACGCGTGCGCACACACACACACACACACACACACACACACACACACACACACACAGCAAGTCCCCAAGCACACATCTCCCGGAACCAGTAATGTGTAAATTTAAATGTCAATTGTTCCTCATGTTGCATGTTTTGGTTTCAATTTCATGAACACTGTCTGTCCCTGCATCCTTCAGAGAAATATTTCCTTTTTTGCTACAGTTGGGGCTCAAATCCTTCTTAAGAGAGAGGCCCTCAACCATTAACAGAGTTGTCTGTCACATGACCCTGAGTCGTGACTAGATACTTAAAAAAGAGATTGCACAGAACGCTAACTTGCTCATGGTTTTATGTGCCTGCCACAAGAGACTTCAAATTAACCTATGTGACTGTGGGCTTGAAGCTATCCACTGAAATTGGGTGGGTTCTTTAGTTGATACACAATTAAAACAAATGGTTGCCCCTCCTCAAGAATCAATCAGCAGCCAGTAGAAGGAAGGCCTCTCTCTGCGACATGCCAAGTGCAGGCTGCCACAGCTTCTGTGAGAACAGGGGTGTATTGGCATTGTGACGCCCAGAACGTAGCATCTCAAAGTTCTTCTACCTATCTTTTAGCTTTTACATTTTTTATGTCTCCCTCTTCCACAATATTCCCTGAAGCTTGGGTACGGGTGTGTGCTATGCATGTTTTTATAAATATTTGTATTAAGAAGTTTCTACATGTGAGAGAAAATATGTAAGAACGTCTACATCAATATCTAGACTTGCTTTGCCAATTTACACTCTTACAATAGTAAATAAACATTTCCTTTCCCCACACTCACAGCAGCATTACTTTCTTTCTTTTTTGTCATTTATGATTTTACTCTTAGCCATTCTGTTTGAGATAAGATGAAATAGCAAAGTATTTTAAATTCTATATTTTCTTTGTAGCTAAGGATGTATAACATTTTAAAGAACATTTCTTAGCCAGTTGCATTTCTTCTGAGAATGTTTAGTTTCATGCCCCAAGTTTCAAATGGAGTGTTTGGTGTTTATGTCCGTGTGTGTGTGTGTGTGTGTGTGTGTGTGTGTGTGTGTGTGTG
>JANHMN010001059.1:0-13167 GCA_030674055.1 Rhabdomys pumilio
ATCTATCTATCTATCTATCTATCTATCTATCTATCTATCTATCTATCATGTGTGTGTGTGTGTGTGTGTGTGTGTGTGTGTGTATGGCTTAAAGGATTGTTTTTCAGGGATAATGGCACTGCCAACATGGCAGAAAGTGGGTTTTTTTTATATAGAATAGAAATAGGATATCTATATTAAATTCTATGATGGTAGTATAGGAGGAAGATGGTGGATTCACGCCATGACAGTCAGGATGGCCAAAAGATGTTAAATTTTACAGACATTCCAGGGTAGGTTTTAGAGACAGTAGTGCTTGGCTAGTAGTTATATAAAAAGGATAAGGTGGAATAATTTAGTTATGCTGCATTTTTTTTTACAGGTCACTGTATATTGATTTGTTAAAGTGAAATGTAGGACTATTTTTGCAGTAAGAGAAATTCAAAGGAAAAATTTAAAGGTACCCTCAGAGTTTTATTAAAAATATGTGTACATGTAGGCAAATACACACATTACATAATGTACATGAAATGTTGAATGTTTGATATTAGTGATCCCCATCCCAGGGTTCCTACTTTGTCATTTCATATTGTTCAAAACATAACTATCACTGGGAAGCATCAAACTTTCTGCTGAATGGGACCTACTTCAAATCAATTTTTTATTAGCTTGAGTTTTAAAGTTGACCAAATAAAGTAAATAAAATTGACAAATAGAAGTGATAAAACACATTACTGAATTTAAAAAGCAAGCCTAAAGACCTTGTTTTATGTTTTTGACAGCTCTAATAAGATAAATATTATTTTATGTGAAGTGATATTGGATTATGCTATTTGTTATTTGAACATCTCTTGTCATTTTGGACAAGAAAATTAAACCCTCAGGACCATGATCTCTTTGTTGGTAAAATAGATATAAAGAATCACATATCTCAATGTTTTGGAAAAGAATTAAATGAAATTAAATGCAAAAACTAGCTGGGATCAGAGTGCTTGCAAAATATTGTTGCCCAACAGTTGCTTGGTATTGTTGCGGCTTTCAAAAAGAAGAGCCTACATTATATAACTAAGTATTTGCAGAACATGGCCTTTTTGATGATACATTGACCCTTGCAGCTTTGGATTTGTTCTGGGAATTGACAATAACAGCCTTGTCTTGTGACAGAGAGAAGGAGGTTTCAGATCTCAAACCATATTATTTGTAAATATTTCTAGGAACTCAGTGCTATGGTACATTGTCTAGTGTTTATTCTTGGAAAGATTCCATGTGTATGTGTGTGCGTTTGTATATATGTGGTGTGTGTGTGTGTGTGTGTGTGTGTGTGTGTAAGGTGTGTGTCATCCAGCTTCGGAACATTGCTTACCTCTTCTCAAAAACAATCTCCCATTGGCCCAGAACTTGTCAATTAGGCGAGAGTGTCTGGTCAATAAAAAGCAGTAATCCTACTTCCATTTCTTCATTGGTAGAATTATATGCATTCATCACTATGTCCTTCATACATTTGTACTGAGTATCAAACTCATGTTCAAGTGATTATTGACTGAGCTACTTCCATGGGCCAAAGATTCCTCTATGATGAGATTTCATTTCATTTATGACGATATCTATTATGATAGGTATTTCTAAATGGGAACCTAACTATAATTATCGTAGTGTTATTGCTTGGGAACAAATGAAAATTCCATACTCTGAAAATCAAGTTTGTCCATAAATTTCTTGGATTTTTTTTCATCATGAATGCAGCCCTCTGCTATAGCCATGTGTTCCCACAGGTTGTTTCAAGAACCCTACAAACCTGTGGCATTTGCTCTTCATTCAGTAGTTCAGCAGCTTTCTGTTAGGAGAAGCCGTAAATTTACACTGATAACCAATTCATGCTGTTTGGAAATGTAGTTTAGTCTTCCTGTTTTCAAGATCACAAGGTCAAGATCACAAGGCTTGTCTAGCTTTCTTTTGTGTACTTGGGACAGTGCTGTGGTGGTGGTAGAGAACAAGTATCGATGTGTTATGTGTGAATGGAAAGGAAAAAGCAAACTGTCCTCTCCTTGTGAATACTATTCAGATTCTTTAAACTTATTTTTATATCTTTAACATATATTTCTTCATCACATTGTAAACATACAAAACAAGACAAAAAACATACAAGCCAAACTAATACCCAAGCAGTCACTCTAAGGAAGCTATGCTCATGTGATGATTTGAATATGCTTGCTCCAGGGAGTGGATATGTCCATGCTGGATTAGGTATAGCTTTGTTGAAGGAAATGTGTCACTGTGGGGGAAGGCTCTGAGACCATCCTCCAAGCTGCCCTTGAGATTCAGTCTTTTCCTGTTTGCCTTTGGAATAAGATATAGAACTCTCAGCTCCTCCAGCACCCACCAGGTTTGCCTGGATGCTGCCATGCTTCCAGCAATGATGATGATGGATTGAACTTTAGAACCTGTAAGCTAGCCCCAATTAAATGTTGTCCCTAATAAGAGTTGCCTTGGTCAGGGTTTTTCTTCACAACAGTGAGAATTGTAACAAAGACAGAAGTTGGTATCAGAGACTGTGATATTACTATGATAGGCCTGATCAGGCTTTTGTTTGTAAGAATGTGAATTTTGGAACTTAAGATTTGGAAAGCAGTGGAGGAGCTGAGAATTCTACATCTTGTTCTGAAGGCAAATGTAGGAGGAGCTAAGGTGGGAGGAGTAAGGAGAGGAAGAGGAGGAGTAAAGGAGAGAAAGAGGAGGAGAAAAGAAGAGGAAGAGGAGAAGGAAGAGGAGGAGCTAGGAGAGATGGGGAAGGAGAGAAGTGGACATGGAGGCTGATGTTCGCTAGTCTGTAGCAGTCAAAAGTAGTTGGTATATCTAGGTTGGGTATTGGGTTATACCTCTCTGACTGTAAGAGTATCTATCTTGTTAATGATCGTTACTAAATATATCAGCCTTTGGATAATCTAAGCATTAGAGTCTCATCTATACCGAGGCCGTATGGTTGGTGGGATAGTCAGGGCACTGCCCTGCCTTGCAGAGACAGTGTGGAAGATTGGCAGAGCCATCTCCCACACTGGTATCTTATGGTTGACAGAGCTGGTGTTTGTAGCTGGCAGTTTCTAGCTGCGGTGTGCATGTGGCCTCTGGCCACGTGGCTGAGCTAGACAGAAACACTGCAGCAGATAGTTGGCTTCTCCGGCAGCCATTTTTAAATAATTATTACAACAGCAAACAGTAGAATACTAACCCTCATGTGGCTAGATTGATGGTCTCAAAGCTCACTGCTCCCCCCCACCCCCAGTGATACACTTCCCTCATCAAGGCAATACTTTCTAATTGTATCCATCTCTGGGCCAAGCATATTCAAATCATCATAAGTGGAATGCCTTAAGTTGATCTGAAAGGGCTATTTTAGTAAGAATATGGAAGACTTTGTTGCTGAGGCTGATTGGAACAATGGAAACCTAGCACTAGATGTTTCAGAGAAGAGTTTTGGTAGGTGGCCAAGAGACTATTCTTGTGATATTTTGCTCTTGTCCAATGAAGAGAGTCAAATTAATTGCATTGAAAAGGGATGTCTCAAAACAATCCAGTTTAGACTCTGTGTTGTGGTTTTGTCTCACAAAGAGCATTTTGATGACACACAGCAAATGTAGAAATGATAAATACAAAATGTGTGGTTCAAGTAATAAAAGGGACCAAGAAATGGAATGAAACAGAATTCTATGTTCAAGGAAATAAACAGATTAAGAGAATGGTGACTCTGGTAGGCAAGATCCTCCCAGCTAAATTTATTGTTTATGTATTTGCATTTGAACAACAAATAGTTATATCACATTGGGCATTATTACCTCATTACTGCTTTAATTTGGAAACTTTTAATCTGGAATGAATTACAATCAAGAAATAGAAGGCACACCCTGGTACAGATCTTGAGAGTGAAAAACTGAACAAGAGGAGGTGGCATGTTTCAGTTCCAGCAAGAAGCATAACTTGGGAACTTTGGGCATTTGGTTTGGCTTTAGTGTCAAGAATAGAAAGGCCTAATGGGACATTTGGTGATAGTTAGCTGGAGCAAAGAAGTTAGCAGTGATTATGAAGAGACCAGCATTGTTGGGATGAAATCTTCTGGGAAATGTTTTCTAAGAGCATAGAGAAGCTATGTTCCAGAGATAATAATTTTTATCCCTTCATGTTGCCAAGCCCCACCTTCTTTGCATGACCCATTCAGTCCTAGGCTGTCAGCTGCAACTTAGGCTGCACCTTCATCAATGGTCTTCCCTGGCCTCTCACAGTGCCAAATCTCAGTTCTTCTCCTTGATCCCTTCAGAACTCCAAAACTGGTACTACCTAGGTGATTCTTACATATTACCAAGTATGGTACAGCATGAAGTACAACCATAGTTATCTCTGGGCTTGGCAACATGAAGGGAACCTATGAGAGGCTCTTGGTGAATCCTAGTTGCAGTAGAAGTCTCCAGTGAATTGGAGATGCCAGTATCATGGCGTGATCACCAAGAACAGAAGCAGAGGAGTGGAGTCAGCCAGAGCCTAGTATGCTAGAGAAGAGAACTAAGCCTTTTGGAGGAGACCAGAAGATCACCTGTGAATCCCTGACATTTTCACAAAAAGATGTAAAGTTGAAGTTGCCTTGGATACCCCAAGATGTTAGAGATGTCAGAGCCATGAGATACTTGCTGAGGAAAACTGCTAAAAGGGGGTGGAGCCAGTCAAAGAGAAAGAATTGTGCTGCAGTCAACAACAAAAAGAGGTGGGAATCAGACATGGAGATACAGATTTTAGAGTTTACCTGCCTGGCTTTGGTCTGGTTGTTGTCTAGGATTTCCTTACTATGTTGTTCTGGAATGGTTATGTATATCCTGTGATGTTGGAGGTAGTATAATCAGCTTTGTTGGATTTTGATTGCATAAAAGATTACAGTTAAATTACTGTATTAATCTCAGAAGAGACTTTGAACTTTGGACTTTTAACATTGTTTAGACTGCTATCGACTATGGGACTTTTGAAGTTGGACTAAATGTACTTTGCATTATGCTATGGCTAGATATTGCTCCCATAGACTCATGTGTTTGGACATGCATGGGGGCCAGGGAGTGGAATGTGATTCTTTCAATACACTTGGCCCATGTAGTGGCATTATTAGAAAGTGGGGCCTTGTTGAAGTAGGTGTGGCCTATTGAAAGAAGTGTGTCACTGTGGTGGTGGGCTTTGAGACAATCCTTCTAGCTGCCTTTGAGATTCAGTCTTCTGTTTGTTTTCAGGAGGAGACATAGAATTCTCAGTTCCTCCTACAGCATGCCTGCCTGAATGCTGCCATGCTTCCTGCAATAATGACAATGGACTGAACCTCAGAACCTATAAGCCAGCCTTAGTTAAATGTCCTTATAAGAATTGCTTTGGTCAAGGTGTCTGTTCAAAGCAGTGCAACCAACCCTAAGACAGCTTAAAGGTATAATTTTTAAAAATGCTTTAAAATTTAATCCTGGCTGGGCAGTGGTGGCACACGCCTTTAATCCCAGCACTTGGGAGGCAGAGGCAGGTGGATTTCTGAGTTTGAGGCCAACTTGGTCTACAGAGTGAGTTCCAGGACAGCCAGGGCTACACAGAGAAACCTTGTCTCGAAAAAACTAAAAAAATAAAAAAAAAAAAAATAAAAAAATTAATCCTTGAACACAATAAAAAGGCTAAATAAATACCACAGTAGATGAAAGATAATGTGAGATCCCACACTAAAAAATATTCGAAAATGGTTATAATTGATTCTTGAAGAATTGTCACTACAATTTAAAAAGAAGCTGTTTACTTATGAAAATACTGTATTAAGCCTTAATGCTTATTAATTAAAACTTATTTTAATGTCTAAAGAGAGAATCTACCAAAAAAAAAGAAAAGAGAAAAGTTAGAGATTAAAAAACTAGCAAAATGAGTCTAACAAATACAACTGATATCTAAGGATTACTAGCAAATGTGAAATGCCATTACAGTCTCATTTTTCTAAAGTCACTCTAACTACATTTGGTCAATATTTGAGTGCATAATTCTAAAGATTAACCCATTCCCTAAATGTAATAATGTTTGGTACTGGTGATAAATTTCCCACCAGGTATCACATATGGGTATTATTTAGCTACTCTAGTGATGAGTATGCCTGAAAATATGGTCATAAATTGGTTGAGCATCTTATAGAAATGCCTGTGGTTGGCTAAGGCAGCTCTGCCTGGGGTGTCAGGTTTAGTTCACAACTCTGCCAGTGTGTGTTTGTTTTCCTTGGATCAGCAACCACCTTAGGAGAAACCAGCACAAGCAGATTCCTCTGTAAGCAGATTTCTAAACTCTTTCATTTAAAGTCCACTGGAATTCCATTGATCACCAAGATAATGCTGAGAACATAAGGTGGAAGAGTCCTGTGATCTCACAGAGTACTAGAGCTTTAATAACATTGGTAAAAAGTTAAGGGTCATAAGCAGATGGGAAGAAATCTGATTTTTTCTTTTAAAAAAATCATTTAAATCATTTGCAAATGCAAGGCAATCCTAAAGACAAAAAATTATGAAATCTTAGTAAGTTTTTTTCCCAACATAATATTTTTATTGATTATTTGGAAATTTCACATCATGTATCCGGATCACACTCAATTCTGAGTCCTCCCAAGTTTGTTTCCCCACTCTTGTGATCCTCTTCTTGCAAACAATAATAACAAGAAGTCCTGTTTGTGTTTTCCATATACTCATCGGAGCATGGCCAAATTACCAGTGGTCAGCCCCTTAATGAAAACTGAGTCCTTCCTTCCTTACAGCCTACCAGAACCATCAGTTGTGGAGAGTTATACTTCAGCATCCTTAAGAGTTCTCTTTGATGCTTTCCTGTCTAGGCTCTTACTTCTTTGGTGATATGGGGTGCAAAAACATCTTAATAACATTTGGTCATGAGATGTGAGCACAAGTATCTTTTGTGTACAGGCATATAAATGTAGACTGATACACACATAAAATGCTCTAAAATCTAAAATTAATATACAAACATTTCAAAGCTTAGTATAATGTTAATTATTATATATCAGTTCAGGGTATTTGCCCAATCAGCAGAAACATGACTAGAAAATCATTAAACCTGGTCAAGAAGGCCCTGCCATCTTCAAGGTCATTGTGGTTTCCCTATATAAGTTAGATAGAAGGCTAGCACATGACATGTAGGACACACACTTTCTAATTATGGAGACATTTATCCTCAAGGGAGCTGGATAGTGCTGTCTAGCAAATCTTGGTTCTTCACCTTGAGAAGAAGGTGCTTTTCCAATTGAGGTGTCTCACCAGGCCCTGAAAATATTTTTTTATTTAAAAGAAACAAATTATTAAATATTTTTTTTTAATTTTAAACTTTAGTATTTATTCATAAAAATCAATAAAGGCTTCTCTCAAGGAGCTGAGACAACATATTTTAATTGCTTGTCTTTCAATTATTACTAATAAAATAGTTTTTCTAGTTCAAATCTTTGATGTTTATAGTCTCTGTTTTGTGTAGGTTTTATCTTTAACACAATATGGTATTTAGTATTGATAAGTCCTACAATGACAGACTTGTTTAAACAATTTGAAAAGCTACATTTCACAAACATATTAAAGATTTGTTTCCAGATTTTAACTGACATAAATAAAATGGTATGTTTTCTAAACATGTGCAATGACATAAATTTCTATTCACAGCATAGGATCAGTTTCCAATAATTGGCTGCCATCTCTCCTCTCTGAGGTACTTTAATTTCACTGTGAAATAGCAAGGTTTATAACATTTTTTTCCAAATGTAGCCATTCTGAAATATTCAGTGTTAGCAATGCATTTCTCCCCTCTGTTTAAAACACTGCCACATGTAAATTCCTTCAGAAATGGAAAAGCCAACCAAAGATTCAGAAAAGAGCAAAATGAATCGTGCTTTACACAGAAAGATGGCAAATTTATTTTAAGCTTAAAGGAGATGAGAGGTTGATATATAAATTTAATTCTGGTTTCTTATTCCTGTATCCTCCTCTGGGTTAACTTTGAATTAACTTTGAGTTAAGTTTTAATACACATACTGAATATATTTCAACAACAAGATTTGCAAGGTCATAGGTTTTGGGAGCTTGCCTTAGATAGTCACTATTTCATGTCTATGTACTTAGTGAAAGATAATCACTCTAAGTTGATTATCCTCTAATAAAACATTCCTAGAAAGATGCTGACAGTCCTCAAGAACTGTAGAGAATAACAATCAAGAATACAATGATGTTGGGCCACTAACCTCCTTCACCTCTCTCTCTAAATGAGTCGGCACCCATTTCTCTCTCACTGTATCTTTTTTTTTTTTTTTGAATTTTACTATGTTCCTCGTGACCGAGTCATCAAAACATGCCTTACTTTACAACGCTCTGGAACGTTGATATATCCAGAATATAATTGACTTTGGAAGATCACAATCAGCCATGCAATTAAATAACCACAAGCAGCAGATCAGATTTATTGAAAAAAATCAGATTAACAACAATGCATATTATTCATACAAATTTCTGAGGACGAGTCCATTTTACACATCTTTGTAAAATGTGTTGAAAGCATTCATCTAGCTGTGTTTGTAATACATTACCCTTATTTCAAATATAGAACACACATATACATAGAAACAGTTGGGTTGTTCTTCATATCTCTACTACTAAAACTCAAAGCTTTAGTTCATTCATCTCTAAAAGAAAACTAATATTGTGTATAAGATTAATGTAGAGATTCAGTTTATTCCTGAGTATGATATTCTTCTAAACACAAACTCCCAGAATATCTTATTGATAGTTTTTTTTTAAAGCCTTTTACTCTACTTGTTTGGAAGTAGTAAAAGCTAAGTAAAAAGTTCTCTGTCTTTTGTAAATTTCATTGGAATGAGGACTATCATGCTTTTTTTATTGTAGCAAAACAAACAGGATGATAAATGGCCAGATTTACCTAAAATTGAGGAGTTTTCATTTCCAAGTAAAAAATTATTTCATAGTTTTCCATTAAGCAATGTGTAAGGTACAAAAGGTGGTCTTAAAGAACAAAAATAAGAAGAAAGAGTGGTTGGCTTGATTTCAGACGCCAGGTTACAGGTGCTAAGCACTACAATACATTGTACTTTTATCTCTTATTTATCTAAGTGCTCAAATCTGACAAAAAATTGCTGCACCAATTCAATTTTCACAGGAACATTTTATATATATATATATATATATATATATATATATATATATATATAGTTATATAACTATATATATATATAATTGATCCTGATATACATATCTACTACACTATGAATATTTTGATAATGTTTAAGCACCTGACAAGCTGCCACTGTAAACTATTCTGTTTAAAACTTAGTTGAGCGAGGGGACTCCATGGGAGAAGGGATTGAGAGGCAAGTGAGGTTTTCAGGATTAGGTGTGGGGAGGGACAGTAGAGATGGCAAGGTGGCCATGAGAATGAATGCAAATGTGCAACTGAGAGAGATGGGAAGATGGGGAGGTGGGGAGATGGTGGGGCCATCTCTAGGACAAGACAAAGACCTGGGATAAAGGAGGCATCCAAGAATCAATGGGGTTGACCTTATCTGTGACTCACAGCATTGGGGACATAGAATCTGAAGAGGAGCTCCAGTGAAGTGATAGGGACACCAATCCACCTACAAAACTTTTAACCCAAATGTATCCTGTCTATAAAAAATGAAAAAATAGGGAACAGAGGGAACAAAAGTTAATGTCCAATAAATAACCGGTCCATCTTTAGACCCATTCTATGGATAAGAACCAATCCCTGACACTATTAATGATGTTGTCCTCTGAAAGGCAACACCCAGCAGCTAACTCAGACAGATACAGACACCCATAGCCAAACAGTGGATGTAGTTTGGGAATTGTTATGAACGAACTGAAGGAAGGATTGTAGGCCTAAAAGGGCATAGGAACTTCACAGGAAGAACCAAAAGACTCAACTAACCTGGACCACTAGGGCTCTCAGAAACTGAATCACCAGACAAAAATATACAGCAGCTGAACCTAAGCCTCCATGCGCGTATGTAGTTGATGTGCATGTGTAGCTTGGTCTTCATGTATGATGTGAACAACTGGAGTGAGGACTATCCCAAAAGCTGTTGCCTGTATGTGGGATATGTTCTTCTAGCTGGGCTGCCTTGCCTGGCCTTACTGATGTGCCAGGGTGAGGGGCTAACAAGGGGGAACACACCCATTCTGAGGAGTAGGGGAGGGAGGAAGGGGGAATAGGGCGGAAGATTGTGAGAGAGGATGACTGAACTGGAGCAGTGAGTGGGATGTAAAGCGAATAAGTTAAAAAAATAAAAAGAAGAAAAAGTAAAAAGAAAAAAATATTAGTCTCATTATTTGTTATTAAACTTTCATTTTTGTACATAGTAAACCTTCAAATATATGTTATATTTTTACTTTCTGTAGCTTCCTGCAGCCACGATCACCAGGTTCTCTTGAGACGAAGCCTAGGAATTAACGGGAAGGAGGGCGAGAGAAACGTGGGGCCAAGACAAAGTATTCTGATCAAGGCCCGAAGTTTAATAATTTGCTTTCACATATAAAGGGGAAGCCCCACCCCCCAGAGTCTCTTCTCGGTACTGCCCAGGGGCTAGGTGAGGAGATAGTAGTCCGGAAGGTGTTAAGGCTAGCTCAGCAGGCAGTCCATTCTTCTTAGCTCTGTAGCAGACCTCAGGGCGCCAAGACTGGCAAGGCAATGCCTCCTTCTAGGTCCTATTGTTGTTTGGTCTTGTTGTGGTCAATGACTTGCAGGCCTGCTCAGGCTTGGGGAAAGGGCACAACTTTCAACTCCTTAGTTAATTTTTCAAAACTGAATAATTTCTAGTTGTCTGTAGTGTGATAATAGAAACATGTATTTTTAGAAACTATGACTTACACCAGTATTGAGAACTCCAGAAAGATTATGTTTGAAGGTTACATGCTACCTTGTCACGTATTTTAGCATCATGCTAACCCTCAAGTATTACAAGTTATATATTTTCACAATTAAACCCAAATAATGTATTTTGATCTCATTAAGCTGTATCTATGTAGTACTTTTATACTTACACAATTTTATTTCTGAGGGTTTGATAGAGTATGTTCATTTGAAAGTCATCATAAAATAATTTTACATAGTAAAAATGATGAACAAAGATTTATTTTCTAATGTTTTTCAGGGTTTATGGGAGGTTCTCCTCTAAAGGAAGTATGTTCCTGAACAAGTCACTTAAACTCTCTGTGCCCTTTCAGATAAATAGTGATGATAATAGTAATACATATTAAGATATTGAAATAAATATTTAATGTTTTGATGAATATTTAATGCTTAGGGAATTGCCTTGCACAAAATTGTGGTTACCTAAATATTACCTTTATTACCAATGATATTACTAGTATAAAGAAATTGTTTTATGATATACACTTGTCTTTTTGCCATGATTTTACCTATTTATAAAACTCAGAATTTTAAGAAGATTTTCCAGACTAAGAATTATATCTTTTTGTCTTCAATCATGGTGTATACTCAGATAAGACAGATAAGACAAATTAACAGGCCACTCTGTATCTAAAAATGTCTCTGATTTATTTATAAAGCATCCATTGAGAAACTACAAAATATCTTTTAGTGACATCTTGCCCTTTCTCTCTCTTTAGCAAAGGTTTTAAAGTTTGTCATACGATTTCAGTTACCACCAAATTACTGCCCCAAACCCCTGTTCTTTGAGACAGGCTGGCACTATGCGTATACATTTTTTATTCTCTGTGAACAAACAACAGACAAAAACGACTTATTTTATTTTACTCTTCATGGTGGGGTTAGCATGGTGTCTGAGGCGTTGGTCTTGGTGTGGAGCTTGTTGTTGGTTGCATGGCAGTGTAGATAGGAAACTGTGGAAATGGCTTTTTCTTTAAATACCTCTGCTCTTCAGAAGCTGAAATTTAGCTTGACCTTGCAATCATGTTAATAATGGGCCTCCAAAGTGTTAGAAATTATGTCATTAATATATTATCCAATTGAGTAGTCAGTAGTCTTAATTTTAACTTGCTTGTAGGAGAACCATCTAATTACTCTGTTTTGATTTCCTATATCATCAGCATTTACCAGGTAAAGTAAAGGCACAGCTCTAATCTTAAATTATGTACTCTTTAACACCAGTGACACCAAATTTGTGTGTGTGCATGTGAGTGTGTATGTTGTTTGTATGCATGTACATGGGCACATGTTATCACACACTGTGATAATTAATTATACACCATTTGCTAAAAACAGCAAAAGATTGTGGAGACCAGTCTTTTAAGTCCTGTATCATAAATTTTGGAAGTAATATAAGATTTAGATTCATAACATCTGTTTGCAGTTTTGAGTCTGTTCTCTGCCTCTAAGGGTCAGAAAAGAAACCTCTTACTTTTTAAAATGGTTAAAACTTTCTGTAGAAATGGATTACTCATACCTTTGCATACCATGTTTTATAGGGTGTTGAAGAAATAAAGAGAAAATCTCTTTGCTAGGGACAGAGTCAATGAAGAGAAGATAATGGAAAACACAGGAAGAGTATGAAAGAGATACTTAAAATTGGGATTGCTCTTGGTTTAAGTAACTGTGAAGGATAAATCCTTTCCTTTCAGGTGGCACTGCCCTAGAGAACAAGAGAGAGATTCAGTACATGCTTCTGTCAGAATATAGTCCCAGAAAACATCTCTATTGACTGACATTGGTAGCTACCCTCACCTCTTAGGTGTTCCATAATTTCACCAACAGCTGAAGACCCGTTACATTGAAACAATCCCAGAAAGATTTTGTAAGTTACTATGTAGCCCAGGCTGGCCTTGAGTTCAAGATTCATTTCTTTATACCTCAGCTGTTGTAGGCTGTTGTGATCAAGTCTCTTACCAGGGTATATAACTCAAGATGACTACAAGGATGATATCCTTTTTTCTGTCGGCTCCCCACATACCATGATATCTTAGAAGTTTTCAATGGCTTCAGGCTCCCCACACAATTTAAAGGGTAGGAATATATATGTGTATATGTGTATATGTATATATGTATATATGTATATATGTATGTATGTATGTGTGTATGTGTGTATGTGTGTATGTGTATATGTGTATATGTGTATATGTGTATATGTGTATATGTGTATAT
>JANHMN010001060.1:0-13166 GCA_030674055.1 Rhabdomys pumilio
ATATACACATATACACATATACACATATACACATATACACATATACACATACACACATACACACATACACACATACATACATACATATATACATATATACATATATACATATACACATATACACATATATATTCCTACCCTTTAAATTGTGTGGGGAGCCTGAAGCCATTGAAAACTTCTAAGATATCATGGTATGTGGGGAGCCGACAGAAAAAGGATATCATCCTTGTAGTCATCTTGAGTTATATACCCTGGTAAGAGACTTGATCACAACAGCCTACAACAGCTGAGGTATAAAGAAATGAATCTTGAACTCAAGGCCAGCCTGGGCTACATAGTAACTTACAAAATCTTTCTGGGATTGTTTCAATGTAACGGGTCTTCAGCTGTTGGTGAAATTATGGAACACCTAAGAGGTGAGGGTAGCTACCAATGTCAGTCAATAGAGATGTTTTCTGGGACTATATTCTGACAGAAGCATGTACTGAATCTCTCTCTTGTTCTCTAGGGCAGTGCCACCTGAAAGGAAAGGATTTATCCTTCACAGTTACTTAAACCAAGAGCAATCCCAATTTTAAGTATCTCTTTCATACTCTTCCTGTGTTTTCCATTATCTTCTCTTCATTGACTCTGTCCCTAGCAAAGAGATTTTCTCTTTATTTCTTCAACACCCTATAAAACATGGTATGCAAAGGTATGAGTAATCCATTTCTACAGAAAGTTTTAACCATTTTAAAAAGTAAGAGGTTTCTTTTCTGACCCTTAGAGGCAGAGAACAGACTCAAAACTGCAAACAGATGTTATGAATCTAAATCTTATATTACTTCCAAAATTTATGATACAGGACTTAAAAGACTGGTCTCCACAATCTTTTGCTGTTTTTAGCAAATGGTGTATAATTAATTATCACAGTGTGTGATAACATGTGCCCATGTACATGCATACAAACAACATACACACTCACATGCACACACACAAATTTGGTGTCACTGGTGTTAAAGAGTACATAATTTAAGATTAGAGCTGTGCCTTTACTTTACCTGGTAAATGCTGATGATATAGGAAATCAAAACAGAGTAATTAGATGGTTCTCCTACAAGCAAGTTAAAATTAAGACTACTGACTACTCAATTGGATAATATATTAATGACATAATTTCTAACACTTTGGAGGCCCATTATTAACATGATTGCAAGGTCAAGCTAAATTTCAGCTTCTGAAGAGCAGAGGTATTTAAAGAAAAAGCCATTTCCACAGTTTCCTATCTACACTGCCATGCAACCAACAACAAGCTCCACACCAAGACCAACGCCTCAGACACCATGCTAACCCCACCATGAAGAGTAAAATAAAATAAGTCGTTTTTGTCTGTTGTTTGTTCACAGAGAATAAAAAATGTATACGCATAGTGCCAGCCTGTCTCAAAGAACAGGGGTTTGGGGCAGTAATTTGGTGGTAACTGAAATCGTATGACAAACTTTAAAACCTTTGCTAAAGAGAGAGAAAGGGCAAGATGTCACTAAAAGATATTTTGTAGTTTCTCAATGGATGCTTTATAAATAAATCAGAGACATTTTTAGATACAGAGTGGCCTGTTAATTTGTCTTATCTGTCTTATCTGAGTATACACCATGATTGAAGACAAAAAGATATAATTCTTAGTCTGGAAAATCTTCTTAAAATTCTGAGTTTTATAAATAGGTAAAATCATGGCAAAAAGACAAGTGTATATCATAAAACAATTTCTTTATACTAGTAATATCATTGGTAATAAAGGTAATATTTAGGTAACCACAATTTTGTGCAAGGCAATTCCCTAAGCATTAAATATTCATCAAAACATTAAATATTTATTTCAATATCTTAATATGTATTACTATTATCATCACTATTTATCTGAAAGGGCACAGAGAGTTTAAGTGACTTGTTCAGGAACATACTTCCTTTAGAGGAGAACCTCCCATAAACCCTGAAAAACATTAGAAAATAAATCTTTGTTCATCATTTTTACTATGTAAAATTATTTTATGATGACTTTCAAATGAACATACTCTATCAAACCCTCAGAAATAAAATTGTGTAAGTATAAAAGTACTACATAGATACAGCTTAATGAGATCAAAATACATTATTTGGGTTTAATTGTGAAAATATATAACTTGTAATACTTGAGGGTTAGCATGATGCTAAAATACGTGACAAGGTAGCATGTAACCTTCAAACATAATCTTTCTGGAGTTCTCAATACTGGTGTAAGTCATAGTTTCTAAAAATACATGTTTCTATTATCACACTACAGACAACTAGAAATTATTCAGTTTTGAAAAATTAACTAAGGAGTTGAAAGTTGTGCCCTTTCCCCAAGCCTGAGCAGGCCTGCAAGTCATTGACCACAACAAGACCAAACAACAATAGGACCTAGAAGGAGGCATTGCCTTGCCAGTCTTGGCGCCCTGAGGTCTGCTACAGAGCTAAGAAGAATGGACTGCCTGCTGAGCTAGCCTTAACACCTTCCGGACTACTATCTCCTCACCTAGCCCCTGGGCAGTACCGAGAAGAGACTCTGGGGGGTGGGGCTTCCCCTTTATATGTGAAAGCAAATTATTAAACTTCGGGCCTTGATCAGAATACTTTGTCTTGGCCCCACGTTTCTCTCGCCCTCCTTCCCGTTAATTCCTAGGCTTCGTCTCAAGAGAACCTGGTGATCGTGGCTGCAGGAAGCTACAGAAAGTAAAAATATAACATATATTTGAAGGTTTACTATGTACAAAAATGAAAGTTTAATAACAAATAATGAGACTAATATTTTTTTCTTTTTACTTTTTCTTCTTTTTATTTTTTTAACTTATTCGCTTTACATCCCACTCACTGCTCCAGTTCAGTCATCCTCTCTCACAATCTTCCGCCCTATTCCCCCTTCCTCCCTCCCCTACTCCTCAGAATGGGTGTGTTCCCCCTTGTTAGCCCCTCACCCTGGCACATCAGTAAGGCCAGGCAAGGCAGCCCAGCTAGAAGAACATATCCCACATACAGGCAACAGCTTTTGGGATAGTCCTCACTCCAGTTGTTCACATCATACATGAAGACCAAGCTACACATGCACATCAACTACATACGCGCATGGAGGCTTAGGTTCAGCTGCTGTATATTTTTGTCTGGTGATTCAGTTTCTGAGAGCCCTAGTGGTCCAGGTTAGTTGAGTCTTTTGGTTCTTCCTGTGAAGTTCCTATGCCCTTTTAGGCCTACAATCCTTCCTTCAGTTCGTTCATAACAATTCCCAAACTACATCCACTGTTTGGCTATGGGTGTCTGTATCTGTCTGAGTTAGCTGCTGGGTGTTGCCTTTCAGAGGACAACATCATTAATAGTGTCAGGGATTGGTTCTTATCCATAGAATGGGTCTAAAGATGGACCGGTTATTTATTGGACATTAACTTTTGTTCCCTCTGTTCCCTATTTTTTCATTTTTTATAGACAGGATACATTTGGGTTAAAAGTTTTGTAGGTGGATTGGTGTCCCTATCACTTCACTGGAGCTCCTCTTCAGATTCTATGTCCCCAATGCTGTGAGTCACAGATAAGGTCAACCCCATTGATTCTTGGATGCCTCCTTTATCCCAGGTCTTTGTCTTGTCCTAGAGATGGCCCCACCATCTCCCCACCTCCCCATCTTCCCATCTCTCTCAGTTGCACATTTGCATTCATTCTCATGGCCACCTTGCCATCTCTACTGTCCCTCCCCACACCTAATCCTGAAAACCTCACTTGCCTCTCAATCCCTTCTCCCATGGAGTCCCCTCGCTCAACTAAGTTTTAAACAGAATAGTTTACAGTGGCAGCTTGTCAGGTGCTTAAACATTATCAAAATATTCATAGTGTAGTAGATATGTATATCAGGATCAATTATATATATATATAGTTATATAACTATATATATATATATATATATATATATATATATATATATATATAAAATGTTCCTGTGAAAATTGAATTGGTGCAGCAATTTTTTGTCAGATTTGAGCACTTAGATAAATAAGAGATAAAAGTACAATGTATTGTAGTGCTTAGCACCTGTAACCTGGCGTCTGAAATCAAGCCAACCACTCTTTCTTCTTATTTTTGTTCTTTAAGACCACCTTTTGTACCTTACACATTGCTTAATGGAAAACTATGAAATAATTTTTTACTTGGAAATGAAAACTCCTCAATTTTAGGTAAATCTGGCCATTTATCATCCTGTTTGTTTTGCTACAATAAAAAAAGCATGATAGTCCTCATTCCAATGAAATTTACAAAAGACAGAGAACTTTTTACTTAGCTTTTACTACTTCCAAACAAGTAGAGTAAAAGGCTTTAAAAAAAAACTATCAATAAGATATTCTGGGAGTTTGTGTTTAGAAGAATATCATACTCAGGAATAAACTGAATCTCTACATTAATCTTATACACAATATTAGTTTTCTTTTAGAGATGAATGAACTAAAGCTTTGAGTTTTAGTAGTAGAGATATGAAGAACAACCCAACTGTTTCTATGTATATGTGTGTTCTATATTTGAAATAAGGGTAATGTATTACAAACACAGCTAGATGAATGCTTTCAACACATTTTACAAAGATGTGTAAAATGGACTCGTCCTCAGAAATTTGTATGAATAATATGCATTGTTGTTAATCTGATTTTTTTCAATAAATCTGATCTGCTGCTTGTGGTTATTTAATTGCATGGCTGATTGTGATCTTCCAAAGTCAATTATATTCTGGATATATCAACGTTCCAGAGCGTTGTAAAGTAAGGCATGTTTTGATGACTCGGTCACGAGGAACATAGTAAAATTCAAAAAAAAAAAAAAAGATACAGTGAGAGAGAAATGGGTGCCGACTCATTTAGAGAGAGAGGTGAAGGAGGTTAGTGGCCCAACATCATTGTATTCTTGATTGTTATTCTCTACAGTTCTTGAGGACTGTCAGCATCTTTCTAGGAATGTTTTATTAGAGGATAATCAACTTAGAGTGATTATCTTTCACTAAGTACATAGACATGAAATAGTGACTATCTAAGGCAAGCTCCCAAAACCTATGACCTTGCAAATCTTGTTGTTGAAATATATTCAGTATGTGTATTAAAACTTAACTCAAAGTTAATTCAAAGTTAACCCAGAGGAGGATACAGGAATAAGAAACCAGAATTAAATTTATATATCAACCTCTCATCTCCTTTAAGCTTAAAATAAATTTGCCATCTTTCTGTGTAAAGCACGATTCATTTTGCTCTTTTCTGAATCTTTGGTTGGCTTTTCCATTTCTGAAGGAATTTACATGTGGCAGTGTTTTAAACAGAGGGGAGAAATGCATTGCTAACACTGAATATTTCAGAATGGCTACATTTGGAAAAAAATGTTATAAACCTTGCTATTTCACAGTGAAATTAAAGTACCTCAGAGAGGAGAGATGGCAGCCAATTATTGGAAACTGATCCTATGCTGTGAATAGAAATTTATGTCATTGCACATGTTTAGAAAACATACCATTTTATTTATGTCAGTTAAAATCTGGAAACAAATCTTTAATATGTTTGTGAAATGTAGCTTTTCAAATTGTTTAAACAAGTCTGTCATTGTAGGACTTATCAATACTAAATACCATATTGTGTTAAAGATAAAACCTACACAAAACAGAGACTATAAACATCAAAGATTTGAACTAGAAAAACTATTTTATTAGTAATAATTGAAAGACAAGCAATTAAAATATGTTGTCTCAGCTCCTTGAGAGAAGCCTTTATTGATTTTTATGAATAAATACTAAAGTTTAAAATTAAAAAAAAATATTTAATAATTTGTTTCTTTTAAATAAAAAAATATTTTCAGGGCCTGGTGAGACACCTCAATTGGAAAAGCACCTTCTTCTCAAGGTGAAGAACCAAGATTTGCTAGACAGCACTATCCAGCTCCCTTGAGGATAAATGTCTCCATAATTAGAAAGTGTGTGTCCTACATGTCATGTGCTAGCCTTCTATCTAACTTATATAGGGAAACCACAATGACCTTGAAGATGGCAGGGCCTTCTTGACCAGGTTTAATGATTTTCTAGTCATGTTTCTGCTGATTGGGCAAATACCCTGAACTGATATATAATAATTAACATTATACTAAGCTTTGAAATGTTTGTATATTAATTTTAGATTTTAGAGCATTTTATGTGTGTATCAGTCTACATTTATATGCCTGTACACAAAAGATACTTGTGCTCACATCTCATGACCAAATGTTATTAAGATGTTTTTGCACCCCATATCACCAAAGAAGTAAGAGCCTAGACAGGAAAGCATCAAAGAGAACTCTTAAGGATGCTGAAGTATAACTCTCCACAACTGATGGTTCTGGTAGGCTGTAAGGAAGGAAGGACTCAGTTTTCATTAAGGGGCTGACCACTGGTAATTTGGCCATGCTCCGATGAGTATATGGAAAACACAAACAGGACTTCTTGTTATTATTGTTTGCAAGAAGAGGATCACAAGAGTGGGGAAACAAACTTGGGAGGACTCAGAATTGAGTGTGATCCGGATACATGATGTGAAATTTCCAAATAATCAATAAAAATATTATGTTGGGAAAAAAACTTACTAAGATTTCATAATTTTTTGTCTTTAGGATTGCCTTGCATTTGCAAATGATTTAAATGATTTTTTTAAAAGAAAAAATCAGATTTCTTCCCATCTGCTTATGACCCTTAACTTTTTACCAATGTTATTAAAGCTCTAGTACTCTGTGAGATCACAGGACTCTTCCACCTTATGTTCTCAGCATTATCTTGGTGATCAATGGAATTCCAGTGGACTTTAAATGAAAGAGTTTAGAAATCTGCTTACAGAGGAATCTGCTTGTGCTGGTTTCTCCTAAGGTGGTTGCTGATCCAAGGAAAACAAACACACACTGGCAGAGTTGTGAACTAAACCTGACACCCCAGGCAGAGCTGCCTTAGCCAACCACAGGCATTTCTATAAGATGCTCAACCAATTTATGACCATATTTTCAGGCATACTCATCACTAGAGTAGCTAAATAATACCCATATGTGATACCTGGTGGGAAATTTATCACCAGTACCAAACATTATTACATTTAGGGAATGGGTTAATCTTTAGAATTATGCACTCAAATATTGACCAAATGTAGTTAGAGTGACTTTAGAAAAATGAGACTGTAATGGCATTTCACATTTGCTAGTAATCCTTAGATATCAGTTGTATTTGTTAGACTCATTTTGCTAGTTTTTTAATCTCTAACTTTTCTCTTTTCTTTTTTTTGGTAGATTCTCTCTTTAGACATTAAAATAAGTTTTAATTAATAAGCATTAAGGCTTAATACAGTATTTTCATAAGTAAACAGCTTCTTTTTAAATTGTAGTGACAATTCTTCAAGAATCAATTATAACCATTTTCGAATATTTTTTAGTGTGGGATCTCACATTATCTTTCATCTACTGTGGTATTTATTTAGCCTTTTTATTGTGTTCAAGGATTAATTTTTTTATTTTTTTTTTTTTTATTTTTTTAGTTTTTTCGAGACAAGGTTTCTCTGTGTAGCCCTGGCTGTCCTGGAACTCACTCTGTAGACCAAGTTGGCCTCAAACTCAGAAATCCACCTGCCTCTGCCTCCCAAGTGCTGGGATTAAAGGCGTGTGCCACCACTGCCCAGCCAGGATTAAATTTTAAAGCATTTTTAAAAATTATACCTTTAAGCTGTCTTAGGGTTGGTTGCACTGCTTTGAACAGACACCTTGACCAAAGCAATTCTTATAAGGACATTTAACTAAGGCTGGCTTATAGGTTCTGAGGTTCAGTCCATTGTCATTATTGCAGGAAGCATGGCAGCATTCAGGCAGGCATGCTGTAGGAGGAACTGAGAATTCTATGTCTCCTCCTGAAAACAAACAGAAGACTGAATCTCAAAGGCAGCTAGAAGGATTGTCTCAAAGCCCACCACCACAGTGACACACTTCTTTCAATAGGCCACACCTACTTCAACAAGGCCCCACTTTCTAATAATGCCACTACATGGGCCAAGTGTATTGAAAGAATCACATTCCACTCCCTGGCCCCCATGCATGTCCAAACACATGAGTCTATGGGAGCAATATCTAGCCATAGCATAATGCAAAGTACATTTAGTCCAACTTCAAAAGTCCCATAGTCGATAGCAGTCTAAACAATGTTAAAAGTCCAAAGTTCAAAGTCTCTTCTGAGATTAATACAGTAATTTAACTGTAATCTTTTATGCAATCAAAATCCAACAAAGCTGATTATACTACCTCCAACATCACAGGATATACATAACCATTCCAGAACAACATAGTAAGGAAATCCTAGACAACAACCAGACCAAAGCCAGGCAGGTAAACTCTAAAATCTGTATCTCCATGTCTGATTCCCACCTCTTTTTGTTGTTGACTGCAGCACAATTCTTTCTCTTTGACTGGCTCCACCCCCTTTTAGCAGTTTTCCTCAGCAAGTATCTCATGGCTCTGACATCTCTAACATCTTGGGGTATCCAAGGCAACTTCAACTTTACATCTTTTTGTGAAAATGTCAGGGATTCACAGGTGATCTTCTGGTCTCCTCCAAAAGGCTTAGTTCTCTTCTCTAGCATACTAGGCTCTGGCTGACTCCACTCCTCTGCTTCTGTTCTTGGTGATCACGCCATGATACTGGCATCTCCAATTCACTGGAGACTTCTACTGCAACTAGGATTCACCAAGAGCCTCTCATAGGTTCCCTTCATGTTGCCAAGCCCAGAGATAACTATGGTTGTACTTCATGCTGTACCATACTTGGTAATATGTAAGAATCACCTAGGTAGTACCAGTTTTGGAGTTCTGAAGGGATCAAGGAGAAGAACTGAGATTTGGCACTGTGAGAGGCCAGGGAAGACCATTGATGAAGGTGCAGCCTAAGTTGCAGCTGACAGCCTAGGACTGAATGGGTCATGCAAAGAAGGTGGGGCTTGGCAACATGAAGGGATAAAAATTATTATCTCTGGAACATAGCTTCTCTATGCTCTTAGAAAACATTTCCCAGAAGATTTCATCCCAACAATGCTGGTCTCTTCATAATCACTGCTAACTTCTTTGCTCCAGCTAACTATCACCAAATGTCCCATTAGGCCTTTCTATTCTTGACACTAAAGCCAAACCAAATGCCCAAAGTTCCCAAGTTATGCTTCTTGCTGGAACTGAAACATGCCACCTCCTCTTGTTCAGTTTTTCACTCTCAAGATCTGTACCAGGGTGTGCCTTCTATTTCTTGATTGTAATTCATTCCAGATTAAAAGTTTCCAAATTAAAGCAGTAATGAGGTAATAATGCCCAATGTGATATAACTATTTGTTGTTCAAATGCAAATACATAAACAATAAATTTAGCTGGGAGGATCTTGCCTACCAGAGTCACCATTCTCTTAATCTGTTTATTTCCTTGAACATAGAATTCTGTTTCATTCCATTTCTTGGTCCCTTTTATTACTTGAACCACACATTTTGTATTTATCATTTCTACATTTGCTGTGTGTCATCAAAATGCTCTTTGTGAGACAAAACCACAACACAGAGTCTAAACTGGATTGTTTTGAGACATCCCTTTTCAATGCAATTAATTTGACTCTCTTCATTGGACAAGAGCAAAATATCACAAGAATAGTCTCTTGGCCACCTACCAAAACTCTTCTCTGAAACATCTAGTGCTAGGTTTCCATTGTTCCAATCAGCCTCAGCAACAAAGTCTTCCATATTCTTACTAAAATAGCCCTTTCAGATCAACTTAAGGCATTCCACTTATGATGATTTGAATATGCTTGGCCCAGAGATGGATACAATTAGAAAGTATTGCCTTGATGAGGGAAGTGTATCACTGGGGGTGGGGGGGAGCAGTGAGCTTTGAGACCATCAATCTAGCCACATGAGGGTTAGTATTCTACTGTTTGCTGTTGTAATAATTATTTAAAAATGGCTGCCGGAGAAGCCAACTATCTGCTGCAGTGTTTCTGTCTAGCTCAGCCACGTGGCCAGAGGCCACATGCACACCGCAGCTAGAAACTGCCAGCTACAAACACCAGCTCTGTCAACCATAAGATACCAGTGTGGGAGATGGCTCTGCCAATCTTCCACACTGTCTCTGCAAGGCAGGGCAGTGCCCTGACTATCCCACCAACCATACGGCCTCGGTATAGATGAGACTCTAATGCTTAGATTATCCAAAGGCTGATATATTTAGTAACGATCATTAACAAGATAGATACTCTTACAGTCAGAGAGGTATAACCCAATACCCAACCTAGATATACCAACTACTTTTGACTGCTACAGACTAGCGAACATCAGCCTCCATGTCCACTTCTCTCCTTCCCCATCTCTCCTAGCTCCTCCTCTTCCTTCTCCTCTTCCTCTTCTTTTCTCCTCCTCTTTCTCTCCTTTACTCCTCCTCTTCCTCTCCTTACTCCTCCCACCTTAGCTCCTCCTACATTTGCCTTCAGAACAAGATGTAGAATTCTCAGCTCCTCCACTGCTTTCCAAATCTTAAGTTCCAAAATTCACATTCTTACAAACAAAAGCCTGATCAGGCCTATCATAGTAATATCACAGTCTCTGATACCAACTTCTGTCTTTGTTACAATTCTCACTGTTGTGAAGAAAAACCCTGACCAAGGCAACTCTTATTAGGGACAACATTTAATTGGGGCTAGCTTACAGGTTCTAAAGTTCAATCCATCATCATCATTGCTGGAAGCATGGCAGCATCCAGGCAAACCTGGTGGGTGCTGGAGGAGCTGAGAGTTCTATATCTTATTCCAAAGGCAAACAGGAAAAGACTGAATCTCAAGGGCAGCTTGGAGGATGGTCTCAGAGCCTTCCCCCACAGTGACACATTTCCTTCAACAAAGCTATACCTAATCCAGCATGGACATATCCACTCCCTGGAGCAAGCATATTCAAATCATCACATGAGCATAGCTTCCTTAGAGTGACTGCTTGGGTATTAGTTTGGCTTGTATGTTTTTTGTCTTGTTTTGTATGTTTACAATGTGATGAAGAAATATATGTTAAAGATATAAAAATAAGTTTAAAGAATCTGAATAGTATTCACAAGGAGAGGACAGTTTGCTTTTTCCTTTCCATTCACACATAACACATCGATACTTGTTCTCTACCACCACCACAGCACTGTCCCAAGTACACAAAAGAAAGCTAGACAAGCCTTGTGATCTTGACCTTGTGATCTTGAAAACAGGAAGACTAAACTACATTTCCAAACAGCATGAATTGGTTATCAGTGTAAATTTACGGCTTCTCCTAACAGAAAGCTGCTGAACTACTGAATGAAGAGCAAATGCCACAGGTTTGTAGGGTTCTTGAAACAACCTGTGGGAACACATGGCTATAGCAGAGGGCTGCATTCATGATGAAAAAAAATCCAAGAAATTTATGGACAAACTTGATTTTCAGAGTATGGAATTTTCATTTGTTCCCAAGCAATAACACTACGATAATTATAGTTAGGTTCCCATTTAGAAATACCTATCATAATAGATATCGTCATAAATGAAATGAAATCTCATCATAGAGGAATCTTTGGCCCATGGAAGTAGCTCAGTCAATAATCACTTGAACATGAGTTTGATACTCAGTACAAATGTATGAAGGACATAGTGATGAATGCATATAATTCTACCAATGAAGAAATGGAAGTAGGATTACTGCTTTTTATTGACCAGACACTCTCGCCTAATTGACAAGTTCTGGGCCAATGGGAGATTGTTTTTGAGAAGAGGTAAGCAATGTTCCGAAGCTGGATGACACACACCTTACACACACACACACACACACACACACACACACACCACATATATACAAACGCACACACATACACATGGAATCTTTCCAAGAATAAACACTAGACAATGTACCATAGCACTGAGTTCCTAGAAATATTTACAAATAATATGGTTTGAGATCTGAAACCTCCTTCTCTCTGTCACAAGACAAGGCTGTTATTGTCAATTCCCAGAACAAATCCAAAGCTGCAAGGGTCAATGTATCATCAAAAAGGCCATGTTCTGCAAATACTTAGTTATATAATGTAGGCTCTTCTTTTTGAAAGCCGCAACAATACCAAGCAACTGTTGGGCAACAATATTTTGCAAGCACTCTGATCCCAGCTAGTTTTTGCATTTAATTTCATTTAATTCTTTTCCAAAACATTGAGATATGTGATTCTTTATATCTATTTTACCAACAAAGAGATCATGGTCCTGAGGGTTTAATTTTCTTGTCCAAAATGACAAGAGATGTTCAAATAACAAATAGCATAATCCAATATCACTTCACATAAAATAATATTTATCTTATTAGAGCTGTCAAAAACATAAAACAAGGTCTTTAGGCTTGCTTTTTAAATTCAGTAATGTGTTTTATCACTTCTATTTGTCAATTTTATTTACTTTATTTGGTCAACTTTAAAACTCAAGCTAATAAAAAATTGATTTGAAGTAGGTCCCATTCAGCAGAAAGTTTGATGCTTCCCAGTGATAGTTATGTTTTGAACAATATGAAATGACAAAGTAGGAACCCTGGGATGGGGATCACTAATATCAAACATTCAACATTTCATGTACATTATGTAATGTGTGTATTTGCCTACATGTACACATATTTTTAATAAAACTCTGAGGGTACCTTTAAATTTTTCCTTTGAATTTCTCTTACTGCAAAAATAGTCCTACATTTCACTTTAACAAATCAATATACAGTGACCTGTAAAAAAAATGCAGCATAACTAAATTATTCCACCTTATCCTTTTTATATAACTACTAGCCAAGCACTACTGTCTCTAAAACCTACCCTGGAATGTCTGTAAAATTTAACATCTTTTGGCCATCCTGACTGTCATGGCGTGAATCCACCATCTTCCTCCTATACTACCATCATAGAATTTAATATAGATATCCTATTTCTATTCTATATAAAAAAAACCCACTTTCTGCCATGTTGGCAGTGCCATTATCCCTGAAAAACAATCCTTTAAGCCATACACACACACACACACACACACACACACACACACATGATAGATAGATAGATAGATAGATAGATAGATAGATAGATAGATAGAT
>JANHMN010001061.1:0-13156 GCA_030674055.1 Rhabdomys pumilio
GTTTGGAGAAAGCATAAATAGTACTCAATGGACAGTGATGGCGCCTGCATTGCTTGCTTTGCAATGCTTTATTGATCTTATGTTTTATTTCATCTTTAGTTAGTTGAGAAAGGTACAACAGAGGACTTTTCCTGGCATCTGGGCTGGATCTGGTCACTCCCACTGACTCTTGCCAATTTGGTGGAGGCCTGGCTGTTTCTGCTGGATCCTGCACCACTGTTGATTCATGTTTGGTATCTTTATACTACTGAAAGGGATTGCTGGTATTCTGACAAACAGAAATTAGAATCGCCCCAAGGAACTACTTCTAAACAGGTCTACATCCTCTTGTCCCATCTTTTCTTCCCTACCTTTGGATAGAAGGGGAGTTGAAACATTTGATAACCCTTATTAAAAGTAAGTTTTGAAAAATCAAAGCCTACAAAAAAAAATCTAGTTTATATTGTATGATTATAAAATTTGTAACACACCAAGAAAGAAACCTAGCAGAATTGCATCTTTATTTCCAGGGTTAGTAGGCAGCAGGGAGCCATTTGTTTGAGAACTTTTAAACAATTTTAGTGGCACTGATTATCCATTTCTTAAAATACACTGTAAAATTCTGCATGATGCCAAGTTTATGATATGTATTCTATATGAAATAACACCATTGGCCATGTTACTTAAGTGCAGAGCTCATGTATGGAGAATTCTGGAAGCCTGGGCAGCACAAGTTCAAAGACCCTGCTGAGCTGACATCTTGGAGGCAGTGTTCTGTGCTTGCTGTCCAGATACTCCCATCACTCCGTCCCAAAGCTGTATTCAAACTTTGTTGTTATTTATTACAGTTGTGCTTCACGTTTCAGTATCAGTTTTTCTCTCTTAATTTTACTGAGTTATAAAAATATGCGTGGCTTATAAATAATAGCCACTGATTTCGCACAGCTGTGAAACGTGGAAGATAGAGATCAAGGTGCCCTCAGACAGGCTGGTGAGGCCTCACTTCCTGCTTCATGTTGCAGAAAAGGAGGGCTCTGGGGTTCCTGGTTTCTGTTGTTGTTGTTGTTATCTTAATTCTTTAATCTTTTTTGACAGTTCAGTCATCATCCCCCTCCTAGTCTGCCCCCCAACTGCTCTGATCCCATACCTCCCCCCAACCTCTACCCCATTTACTAGAGGATGTCCCCACATCCTCACCCCCACCCCAACAGATGTTCCCACTCTCTGGGGCCTCAAGACTCTTGAGAGTTAGGTGCATCTTCTCTCACTGAGTCCAGACCCAGCATCCCTCTGCTGTATATGTATCCAGGTTGGGGTGGGGAGCTCACATCAGCTGGTGTATGTTGCCTGGTTGGTGGCTCAATGTCTGAGAGATCTTGATAGTCCAGGTCAGTTGAGACTGCTGGTCTTCCCATGGGGTCTCGCCCTCCTCAGTTTCCTCTAGCTACTCCCCAATTCAACCACAGAGGTCCCTGCCTTCTGTCCATTGGTTGGGTGTAAGTATCTGCACCTGACTCTTTCACCTGCTTATTGAGCCTCTCTTGAAGGGCAGCCATGCTAGGCTCCTCTCTGCAAGCATCAGTAATAGTATCAGGCCCAGGGGGGCCTCCCCTTGCCATGGATCCCAATTTGGGCTTGTCACTGGATACTCTTTCTCTTATGCTGTTCTTCATTTTTGTACCTGCAGTTTTTTTCAGACAGGAACTATTCTGGGTCAAAGCTTTTGACTGTGGGATGGAAACCCCATTCCTCCACTTGATGCCCTTTTAAGGAAGCACTAATCCTATGCATTAGTTTTCATAATGAATCCCAACCCTAAGACCCTGCCTCTAAATGTCAGTGGTGAGATGTCAACTCTAACCATTGAGAGGAAATAGACCATCTACACCATAGGTTTAACTTCAGTAGTTTAACTCTATACTTACACGTCAGAGTAAAAAATATGGGGGAATAATTTTAAAAATCTAGCCAAGTAGACAAATGAATGAACAACAGCAACAACAACAGTAACAACAACAAAACTCCACTAAAAATCCTTGCATGGTTATAGGAGAAAATAGTAGAAACATCAACATACCTTTCAAAGGAAGTGATTGGGTACAGAACATAACACAAAGAAAGTTTCACATGTTAAAAGCAGTCAAATTGACTCTCAGCTGCAATCGACTATCATTCAGTAACCAACTTGAAATGATGCTTTTTGTCCAGAAAAATCAGACATTATCATAAGTTAATATAATAAGTTTTTGGGTTCATGGCTTTTAGAAAAAGGCGATCTTAGAGAGAAAATTAATATACAATCCTGGGCAAAGGGTGAGGGGGGATAAAAAGAAAAGAAATAGATGAGTGAGATTAAAAGTTACATCACATAATGATAACCCACAAATAAGCCCCTTCTTGGGGCTGCTCTTCCTCCTAACGAGCCACTGTTTCTTCTACTATGAATATCAAAATTGTCTCATAGACAAGCATACCAAAAGTAGCAGTGAATATGACTTTGGAGGGGTTCAAAAGTTGAAAGCATAAAACGATTTTATTATAAATATCATCAAGGATTATCAAATTCACTCCCTATTCGAGCTCCACAAGAAATAAACAGAATATGGCATGGTTTTCACAATTAAAAAATAAGACACTCCTGGAAATAGGTTATCTTACATTAGTGCCTTTTTTGTGTGCAGTATTAAAAAATTATATATAAATTTACACAGATTGATATTAATACCTATGTATTACATAAATATTAATTATAGATTCACCACCTTTGATGCTTAAAGTAACACATTTTTTGAAAAAATAACAAAATTAATGATGTTAATCAGACATAATGTGCAGAGGGGATTGCAGGTGGAGGTTTTCTCCATATTCTATAAATACAAAGTATTCTTTCCAAAATAAATCAAACAAAAATTAATATATCCTCAATTTATAATTCTGTATTAATTTAGAATATTATGAAAATTGACTGTCTATTTCAATTTTCAAATGCATGTGCCTTTAAGTTAGTGAAGAAGGTTCACATCAACCAGCAGGGGGGCTGCCATCAACTCCTATATTTGCTGTTACACTGCATTTTATTAGTCTTGATTCACAAAATTGAAGTCTAATCCTTTTTATATAACTTTACTAATAACAATTCTACCATAAAATATTTATCACTCCAGATTTACTCATGCAACCAATGCAATATCTTACTTTTAAGATAATGATAAGATGTTTGAGAATTTTATACATACATATAATGCTTTATTTAGACAAAACAGGTACCCTCTCCTTTCCAACTCTCTCCATATTTCACCACACCTAGATGTATTATCTTACTCTAATTTTAATATTTATTGTTAAAACTTTGTCCAAATTACATATTAAATATGTTCTCAAAACTAAATATTTTCTTAGATGTTACATAGTTTTTACTCATTGAGAAAAAGTCTTGTGTAATTTTATTTGTAGACTGTGTTTATTAAAATTATCTCCAACACACAACTGCAATGACTTGTAAAATTCTTAAGTAGAGCATTTGAACTGTTCTCTGTGAGATAAAGGAAAGCAAAGAAGACATGGCAGAATAGAAAAGGGAACCTCATAGTCAACACAATTGTGAAACAAGGATAAATTTTAACGTTGCTGTTTTTATGATATCAATCAGAAGAGAGTAATCGAGCATGTCAGATGTAGGGCTAGCTTCTTCTTTTCCCCAATTGAGCAGAGCTACCAACGCTTCCACTTCTGTGTCCTTATAGAAAGGTGGAGAAATTTGAGGTGCAGGTAGTATATAAATGATAAAAATCTCTGTAATTCATCTGGAGAGATGGCTCAGTGTTTAACTGCACTGACTGGTCTAGAGGTCCTGAGTTCAATTCCCAGCAACCACATAGTGGCTCACAACCATCTGTAATGGAATTGGATGCCCTCTTTTGGTGTGTCTGAAGAGAGCAATGGTGTACTCATATGCATAAAAAATAAATCTTAAAAAAAAACCAAAACACTGTAATTTTTTTAATTCTCTGTCATTAGTAGCTCACCAGCTCTCACCAGTACCTGGGAAATGTGGAGGTAAACAAGAGAACATAATGAAGTTGCAATGTCAGGGGCATGGATGGGGAAGCCAAATCCCTGCAACTGAGGATCTGGATTAGCTGAGGATATGTAAAGACCCCTTAGGAATCAGATAGACAGAAAGATATGTGCACACATGTGCATGCAGAGGCACACAGAAAAAGAAAGCTTACAGTGTTCCACCTTGAGTTCACAAGACTTGTCACGTTTCTACCCAGCACTCATATACCAAGAAATGTATGCACTGTGTGCATGACATCTGAAGACAACAAATGGAGCTGATATGTTGTTTGGGGGACAGCCTTGTCTTCAGAGATAGATATCAGCATTTACTGAGTTGTGTTAAAGACAGGATTATTAAACAAAACACAGAAACAAAATTCACAATGATAAATACTGCACATTGGAATTTAACAACATCATTTATAAAGTGAGGCAACATTTTTATTCATGAAGGACACAGCTTAGGTGAAATATAGAGACGGTAACACAAAGAGGGAAGAATGTTTGTGTCATTTCTATTACATGAAATATATGAGAAAACACATGACTTGTCTGGTCACACAAAATAAATCAGGAAAATTCTATTGACATATTCTTATTGCTAATCTACCTTCATTGATTAATAGTTCTTCCTAATACCCATTCATCTGAGGTCATTAATTGAAGTTTCTAAAAGAAATTATATATGTTAACATTTAAAAAAATCCTTTTTAAGTGAGATGGTGTATGCTGGCCAGGCTTAGCTATTTAGCAAGATTTCCTCAAAAACAAAGCTGGAAGACTAGCTCTCAGCTATAATCTCAAGACAAGTCTTGCCCACATTCTCACATCCTGGACGACATATAGAGATTACCCTGTTTTAAACACAAAAACACAAATCTTGTGGATTTATATAACAAAGTACTTAGGAAAATGACTTTTAGAAAACAGTTTTACTTAGAATTTTTAGTATATTTTTTTGAATCCTTTAAGAATTGTATGCAATGTATTTTTAATATCTACTCCCTTTCCCCTCCCAGATCCACTATGACCCCCATCTTCCCACAACTTCATGTCCTCTTTGGATTTATTTTGATTATTCACCAAGTCCAGCTTTTGCTGACCATGTGCTTAAAGATGTGGCCTTATCCACTGGAGTGTTGTCAGATTACCAGAGGCCACATTCATAAAACAAAACTGACTTTTCCTCTCCTTTAGTGCAGTGGTTCTATCAATTAAGGGCCTTTAACACCAAGAACATTAAACTATATTTTACAAATGTATGGAAAAATAATAACATTAACAGCATTGCTTACTATAAATTATAGGGTTAGAAGTTAAGAGCTCAGAGGATGATTCAGACCCAAATGTGCAATTTTTACTTCCCCAAATGAGCTTAAAGTGTCTTATTTGGGCACTTTCTTTTAAACCTTAGAAACAGACCACAAACACAACCTAAAATCACTGGGATAAAAATGATTAGGAAAAATCAAACCAGGAAATAAAAAGAAAAAATTTCAAAGAACAATAGAAAAAAAGTTTAATGATTTAATGTAAGGGCCACAAAGTTTCATTTATACAACTGGGTATCTAGTGTACAGGATGGTGACACCAATTAGAAGTAGAGCTTAAGTATGCTAAATAAGATCCTAAATTGGCTTATACTGTTACACACATTGCTAACTGTGAAGTGTAGATGTCAGTTAATCTGACATTGGTAACAGCTCATGGTGTGTACATGCAACAGTGCAAACTACTGCATATCTTAATTATACAGAGTTTGTCAATCATGCCTACAGAAAGGTGTGAAAATGTTGAGATGGCATTATTTTCTATTTACTTTAACTCTAACAACAAAACAACTAAGTGAGAAGAAGAAGGAAGAGAAGGAGGAAGAAGAAGAAGAGAAGGAAGGAGAAGGAGGAGAAGAAGGAGAAGGAGGAGAAGGAGAAGGAGAAAAAGAAGGAGAAGGAGAAGGAGAAGGAGAAGGAGAAGGAGAAGGAGAAGGAGAAGGAGAAGGAGAAGGAGAAGGAGAAGGAGAAGGAGAAGGAGAAGGAGAGGAGGAGGAGGAGGAGGAGGAGGAAAAGACTAAATTCACAGAAATAATATAATATTCAATAATAAAAAATATTCATTTAAGAAGTATAAATTTAAAATTATGTTCGGTATTCAATATTTTGTCCTGACATATAATTAAACAAGTTTAGGTTTAACCAAGATGGAAAAGAAATCAAAACCATAGGAATCGACTAATGAAATACATTCACAAGTAGAAAAAGAAGAAGCCTGTGAAACCCAGAGCACTGAAACCTTCATGATAACAGACAAGCTTTGACAACACTCAGCATACACTCCTGACGAGTTGTGTCTGAAGAAGAAAAAGCTCTCTGTTGTAAATGTCCTGGCCAAATCCAGACTGAAAGCCATCCTTGAAGGAAAAATCCTTAAAGCATTTCTCTCAAAAGTCAAGAATAAGACAACAATAACGACAATTTTGGCAAACAGTATCAAAATAGACAATAGATTATCCTGTACAATTAAAAAAATGTGAAATCAAAAGCAAGACAGAGCAAAAATAAACCTTGCTATGAAAATATTGTTCACTGGGGAGTAATAAAGTAAGAGCAAACGGATCATGATTGCCATCAGTATTGCCAGTCATAATTTAATACACAGAGATAAGCAACCTTTAATGAAGCTGTAGCAGTTAGAAAACCCATTAATGTAGGCAATACCTCATTCCAACGCAACCTAAAACTGCAAGCTCCTAAGCCGAGATCTTAACAAACAACAAATAGAACTTCCATGGAACCAAGCTCTAAAATTCAAATAAAAGGATCAAATTTTATATTTTATTGTATGATATTACAACTAAGAAATTCACATTGCAAAGCTCCATTGCAAATTCAGGCCTAGGTTTCAAGTGGCTGCTGGTCACAGTATGTCGAGGGTTTCAAGAGGATACTTTATGGCTCTTTGCATACTAAGCACACTGCAAAACTGAAAATACTAGTGCTTAGAGGTGACATGTTAAATAATATTCTGTCTAATGTGTCCTTCTAAGACACACATTTCAATAAGAAGCAGGCTACTTACTGTGTAGGCTACTTAGTGAATGACTAAAACACATTAAACAATCCAGGGCTTCTACAGAATGCTTTGTGCTAGCCAGCCAGGACATTTGATCTTATTTCAATTGCTCACAAAGATCTGAAAAATTTAAATATTTCTAAAATAAACTGCCATCTATCAAAGGTCTATTTCAGCACAAACTGTAGCATACAGTCAAATATTTTGTTCTCTCTCTCTCTCTCTCTCTCTCTCTCTCTCTCTCTCTTTCTCTCTCTCTTTTTTTTTCTTAAAACATCAAGAACACTTTGAATTCCCTTAGCCTGGCAACATTATTTTCAACATGGGCCTGTGCTCTGGGCATCCTGACTGCTCTTCTGAAGGATTGATAAGAATTGGCACCGTCCTTAATAAGTTTGACTCTAGAGCTGATTATAACTTGAGGACTGAAAAGACAGATTTCAAATCTTGTATTTAAAGCACGGTGCTTCGGTTAGATACTTTATTTTGTTTACTGATTTTGATTAGTATACAAAGTAACAGGTTTGCCTTTGTTTCATACATACTTTTTCTCACTGTCTCCTTGTTTAAAATCTTATTTATTCCTTCTCACAGGTTCCTTTATATCATTTTAGTACCTACAGCTAAGTATACCCACAAAAATAAATACGTGTAACAATTAGTGGGTGCCATCTGAATATGAGAAAGAACATGTGATATTTGTTTTATTTCTTCCATTTATTTATGTGCTTATTCATTTTATATCCTCTCTCCCTCCCTCCTCCTAGTTCCTACCTCTCAGCCCTTCCCCCACCCCAATGATTTACTCTGAGAAGGAGGTGGTCTCAGTTTCTAAACTGCTCTGGCACCTAAAGTCACTGCATGACTAAGCAGATCCTCTTCCACTGAGGCCATACAAAGCAGCCCAGTTAGGGAAACAGGATCCCCGGGCAGGTAACAGAGTCAGGATAAGTCTCAGCTGCAATTGTTGGGAGACCTGCATGAAGACCAAGCTACTCATCTGCTACATATGTGCAGGGATGCCTAGGTCTAGGCCTTATATGTTCTTTGGTAGGTGTTTCAGTTCCTGGGAGCCCCCAAGTGTCCACAATAGTTGGCTCCCAATATATTATACTCCCATCAATTTTCCTTATAGATGAATAAAATTCCTTCATGTATATGGATCTCATTTTCCTGATCCCTTCATCTATTGATGGACACCTAGGCCGAATCCATTTCATTGTTTCTGTGAATAGAACAGCAACAAAAATGGTCTTACACATGTCTCAGTGATAGGGTAAAGAGTTAGTCCTCTGAGTGTTGTCCTAATTAGGATTTTACTGCTGTGAGCAGATACCATGACCAAGACAACTCTTATAAGGACATTTGGTTGGGACTGACTTACAGATTCAGAAGTTCAGTCCATTATCATCTAGGTATGGCATGCAGCATCCAGGCAGGCATGTGCAGGAAAAGCTGAGACTTGTACATCTTCATCTGAAGGCTGCCATCAGAAGACTGGCTACCAGGCAGTTAGCATGAGGATCTTAAAGCCCACAGTGACACATTTCTTCCAACAAGGCCACACCTCCTAATAGTGCCAAGCATATTCAAAGCACAAGTGTGTACTCAGTACTGGTGTGGCAGGTCACTTTAAAGGATAGAATCTTTCAGATCAGTCTAGATCAACGAATGTTTTGTAGTAGTTTCTGCTGGGAGCAAATAAAATGGTGTCCACATTACTAAGTATATTTTTAAATATACTGTTTTAGACTTGAAACTTAATTTTAATTATTTATATAATACTTATATGTTTGCCTGCTATTAAAATTGAGATGCATGTCTGTCTGAAGCTATGTTTCTCAACATGATGAACCCATGAACCTATATGTTTTTGTTTTGGCTTGGTTTTTGTTTGTGGAGACGGGCACTCACTTTGTAAACTGGTCTCATATTTAACAGTAATCTTCCAGCCTCAGAGCCGAAGCGCTGGAATTATAGATTTAAGCCACCTTACCCATCTTTGACACATGATATTCTATGTCACTTACAATTAAAATAATGTGTTACAAAACTTAAAACTATTATAAATTGGTGCAAAGATTCCCCTCCACAAATATCTTCCCCTTGCCTGCTCCATGACTGAAATATGTACAGCAATGGAATCAGCCAATAAAAGTTTAGAAGTGACCAAGGAAAGATGAAATCCCAGAGGCTCTTCAACCAATAAGGAAATCTGAGTTCTACAAATTATATTTAGAAGATAACCTTTTAAAAGGTGTACTTCAAAAATCACTTCTTAACCAATTCTCCCAGAAGAAATGGATACCATGACTAGCTGTCTAATTACCAATAATAAAAACCAAACTAAATAAACTGTAGACAGATGTCAACAGTAATAAAAAGAGATGTCTCTAGCTTTCGTAGATAATTAAAATGTACTAATATAAATCCAGGAAGTCATCCATTATAAATAGTTTTATAGACTGATATACATTCAATTATACAAAACCTAAAAATTTCTAACTAAAAAATTGTAACCTAGCAAATAAAATTCATATGTTCATGCATATATTCTCAGACACAAAGACTAATGCAGCTTTTTGTAGTGAAGGATCGTGAAAATTTAATGAGTGGTAAAGTAAGTTGTTTTTAAATTACTTCAAGTGAATTCTGAATGTCTCAAAATGTTTTTTATGTTTTTTAAATTAATTTTGTTTCAGAAACAGAAACAAATTCCTTTATCATAGTTACACCTAAACTTTCCGAACAGAAGCCTCTCAAATATCAACTCTTTCATAAAAGTTTGAAATAGTTGAATCTTCAAGAAAGCATCAGGGTGATTGATTGTGTCTCCACAAATTATTTTTCAAGAACCCTCATCATGATTCAATAATTTCTTAGTGTAGTTCCATCTCAAATAACATATTATTCTGTTTTTACCATAGTTTGTTCATCACAAATATTATTTCTCAAGAATTCAGAAATTATATAATGACATTACTAATTCTCTATTATCTTCAATTTTCTCAATCAAGTGATTGTAATTTTGAAACAGGAAAAATAAAAGCTTCTTGTATAATAGGTTTTTTTTTTCTCTTTCACAATTTAACTGAAATAATACTGAGGGCTAAATGAGTATAAAACACCGATATCTTAAAAAGTATCTCTGTCCAGTTCCCCTTCACTGTCTTTGCTTTATAATCTATAGGCTTCATGTTTAATTTATAAACCACTCCAATGTTCTCAAGAAGAGAATGTGTTCTCTTCAGGAAAAATGACACATGATGCAGCCCTCCATGCTGCTACAAATGGCTTTTCCATGCAAAATATAGAGAATGCTTCAGGATTATTTTTGTGTAATAAGTCTATGCTTGAAATATGAACTACAATGCCTGCCCCCACACTAGGCACAGTTCAGTGGATAGGCCATGACAACAAACGAGTCAAATGATGTGGGACCCATTCAAAAATAAGTTTATAAATTTACAAGCTATTCTTTAAAATATTCCATTGTGATGGAAGACACACTAAAGATCAATAATGTACAACACTCTATAGGTAATTACCAAAAGCGAAAAACTGTCGTGCACACTTATAAAAAAAATTGTAGTGTGTCCTCTAAATAGTACCTCATGTTATGGATCATTTATATTAAAACCAACCACAAATTCTGGAGGGAAAATATTTATAAATGAGAATATTAAAGTGGTAGCATTTTCTGAAAGAACATAAAGTCTGATTTTGACATAATGTTCTGAACTTGAGATGATGTATCTTGGAGAGAGGGATTATTATCTTAATAAGGAAAGTGCTTATCCATAAGCCCAGAAGGACAGCTTAGCTTGTGAAGAGGGAGCTTGCTGCCAAGACTATAGACCTGAGTCAAATCCCAAACCCTACATGTTGGAAGAAGAGAATCAAACTCTAATCTACACACACACACACACACACACACACACACACACACACACACACTGACACACTTGTGACTACTGTACGTAAATGATTAAAAATTATATTTTTTAACTTTAAATAATGGCATCACAAATGTATAGAAAACATAACTGTGGTGTTTTTATGTCTTCAGAATGCTTTAAATTCACTTTCCTGTCATCTCTAGGTGAATATAGCATTGAAAAGAGAAAAAAAAGTATGAATATATTGAGTAACGAGTATTATTGCACAATGCCTGTAAAATATGCTAAAATAGCTGAAATTCTACTGAGTTTGGCTCTGTTTGAGAAACTGCCTTATTTTCTAATTTCCTAAAACTTAACAGCAATTCATCTGCCTGTGAGGAAGATTCCAATTCACTGCAGTGACAGTCTGGTGACTGTCAGGTATCTATAGCTGCTCTGCAGTGTGCCTCAAGACCAGAAATCAATGTTTTCACACAGAAAGTAGAGCCAGCTAGCTTCCCAAACCTTACACTACTTCAGTGATTACAAGTTAATTGATCTTCTCTCCACTGTGAAATCTCAGCTGAAACCCATGCTTCTTGCTAAGGGCACTGTAATGAGAAATTATCTCTCTGAGGAGGTGGACATTTTAAGCCAATTTTCTGGAAGGGGACAAAAGGAAGATTGTGGTATAAAATCTCCATCATTGCCAATGTCCAGTTGATTTTCTCAATAATTTTATTCAGAACCAAAATGTAGGAGTCTCTCATAAGATGTTGGAAAGTGAAGCTTCAAAGATACAAGTGAGAACGAAAACAAACTGGCCACACATCTAAAAGCAGATATTTAGTTTGTTTGTCATCAGATTTCTTTTGTAAACAGAAATGGAGATGATAAAGTTCTGTTTTCTGTTGAAAGCTGGGATGTGAATGTTATGTATTTATGTTATTTCACGAGCTCTAACAATAGAAGAAAAGCTACGAACAAACTAAACAGTAAAGGAAACATATGCAGTTATCCCATGAGTACCTCAGCATCAGGACTGTACCCAGCCTTGACCTTCTCTCTTGTTTTAGCAAAGGTGACCATTAAGAAATAAGAATAAAGCAATGCCATCTTCCATCTACGTACATGGACAGTCGAGGACACCCAAATAAGACTAACTCTGACTCCTCTGAATGAGTTATACATTTCCTATTGTAAATGATATATTATTTCAACTCCCGTGCTTGATGAAATGAATAATGTTCACACAAATCCTAGATTAGGATAGCTTACATTCCCATGAACAGATTAAATTCCTGTATTTTCCTTTATAAACAGATTTGAGAGACTCTACCCAGCAGCTGACTCATACAGATGCAGACACCCACAGACAAACAGCAGATGGAGCTTGCGGACTCTTATGGAAGAATAGGAAGAAGAATTGAGGCCTCTAAGGAGAAAGGAATGCCACAGGAAGACCAACAGAGTCAACTAACCTGGAACCTTGGGGCTCTCAGAGTCTGAACCACGAACCAAAGAACACACATGGGCTGGACCGAAGCCTCCCGTGCACATACGTTGCAGCTATGCAGCTTTTTCTTCATGTGAGTCCTGAACAACTGGAACTGGAGCTATCCCAAAAGCTGTTATCTCTGTGTGGAATATGTTCTAGCTGGGCTGCCTTGTCTGGCTTCAGTGAGAGAGGAAGTGTTGAGCCTCACAGAGTCTTGAAGTGTCAGGTGAGGGGATATCACAGGGCCCCTATCTGATTAGAGGAGGATTGTGGGAGGAGGTGACTGGGAGGGGGTAGTTAGAATGTAAAGTGAATAAGTTAAAAAAAAAAGTAATGAAAAATGATTTGAGCTTGAGCCCTACTGGGATGTTACCATTTAATTATATTTACAGAATTTTGAAAAACCTTATGAAGTATCAGTTGAGAGGAAATAGTCAAACAGAAGCAGTAAGCAAATATAATGGAATCAGATGAGCAGTGATTAAATGAGCCATTGTCCAGAAGGGCTGGAACTCTAATCTTCCTGACATTTCCAGTAGTCTCCTTAAATGGAAAATTTTTGTTAGCTTCAAGGACAAAATAACTTTTATAATAGTATAAAAATATTTTTCGCTGCAGGATGGGGAGATTCACTAGTCAAGTGCTTGCCTTGCAAACCTAAAGACCA
>JANHMN010001062.1:0-13146 GCA_030674055.1 Rhabdomys pumilio
AGGTGGGAATGTGCTTCTGTGGTGTTCAGACAAATGAGGAAGCCCCCTTCCTTCCACCCTCAGAGCAGAGGAGGCTAGTGCGACCCTGAAAGGATGAGGGAGGGTACAGGAAGACACTGCAGCTATGACAGCTGGAGCACAGGCTCACTCAGAGAGGGGACAACCACTTATTAGACAAAGTATTCCATGATGAAATACAACCTTTCTTTAATTTTATTAATGTCATTTTCTTGAGACGTGTATAGACTACCTGCTAAAAATGCCCACGAATGTTTATTTCCTCAAAATTGATAAAATCTGCAGCTGCTTCTAACCTGTTATAGTTGCAGTTAAATTCTTCTTCCAATCCCTGGTGATAAGCAGTGGCGGCGCTTTGCCTACTGTTTGTGCTAAAATGGACTGTCTTCAGTCACCCCGACCACAACCACGGACCAGGGTTTTAGAAGTACATTTGGAGGCTGGATAGGTGAAGCCTTCCCATGAGAAGAAGTGAGTCTGAGCACGATTAGGTTACATGACTGACACAAGGTCACAGCCACCTAAGGACTAAAGTCTTGAGTTTCCTTAGGCCCAGTCCCCCTTCCCATACACCATGAGATTAACATCCTCAAAGACAATAAGGAGAGACTGTAGGCTGGGACCTGTCAGTTAGAGATACATTTCCTGAGGGAAAAATATTCACAGCATCCCTGGAAACTGGAAGAGTTTCTTAACAGCATGAATAACGAATGAGTCCCCTCAGGACCCTAAACACTGAAGCCATTTAAAATGTGTAAAATGCAATTATTAAATAAAGATAAGAGCACACATAAAGGGCCTACTCTGTGTAGATAAGCTTTCTGCTCTGAACATAATTATTCATCTAGTTGTCACAACATCCCAAGAAATAGGTATTATTATTAACCTCAGTTTACCTATTATAAAACAGAACTCCACAGAGACCACCTTCCCCAGATCACATAGCTGCCGGGTGGTGAATCTGCAGTTGTTTCAAGGGTCTGTGATCTTCACCACTTCAAGATATGTCCTCTTTCAAGAGCAAATCATACACTCTTCAAAGTACAGTGAAGTCACCTATTGATTGCTATCCACACAGCAACAGAGACAGAAAATAATGACTGACCACATGACACTGACTGGCATAATCTGGAGATGAAATGCCTGGCCAGGAATACAGGATACAGTAAGGACACCCGGCAGGACAAATGTCAGAGTACCACCCCAGGTGGGCCATTTCCTCATATGTGGACATAATCAGAATGTCTTTAGCCTTCCTCACAGTCCAAAGATTGAAGGAAACAGGTTGAAAGGTCGTTTATGATTTAATGATCGCAGATAAACAGCTATAAAATGATCGAGCAAGAAATTAAGTCTTTTTACTTCCATCATAAACAACTTGTAACTGTCTTATAATAGACACTTGAGGCACATGTTTAAAATGCATCTGTTTTGCAAGTGTATACATATTTTTGAATGGAAAAAGTCCTTTATAAACAAGCTATATTAATGATAGGATTTCATGTAAGAATCATTTTTATAGTTTTACTTATAAGACTTTAGACTTAGTTTCAAAATGTTCATCAAAGCTTTTGAAAGTAAACTGGCATCTTTTGTAGTTGTAAGAGAAAAAAATGAAATACACAGAGCTATCAGTCCTGGTGATACCAATGCATAACACGCTCGCACACACAGCAGGTTATCAAGTGCACTTGAATCAGCCCACTGCTACTGCCTCAGTTCTGAGCAGGAGCATCCAAGCCTAAACACCAGATGGTGCCAGTTCTGGTGAAAAGAAGTCAGTCTCTCTAGAAAACAATGGTCAGTTGGAGAAAACAGTTTGTACCAGTATACAAGAACACAGTGACATCATCTGCTAATGACCCAGCGACAACAGGCACCGGCAGAAGAAAAACAAACAGACAAACAAACAAACAGAAAGAAGTTAAAATCACTAACACATGAAGGAAGAAAAGCAAAAGGCTGTGAAGAACTTACAAAGAAAGGCTGGGATCCATTGTTTAAAGAAGCTAGGACTAGACTCTTCTGGGGTTCATGAAACCACACACAGCTTTTCCTTTGGATCTTCACAATTAAGACACTGGAACTAGGAGGGAAATTCAGTTTCTAGTCTAGAACACTGTACAGAGGTGATGTGTGTTACTAAAGACCCATTCTGGCATTCCTCCTTGATTTTTTTTTCTCAGCAATCTCCCCTGAGCACCTAGCTGCTCTCCACTCTGTCACAGTGGCCAGTTTGCTCAGAGCAGATTTCCTTCCTTCACACAACTCTGTCACTGTTGCATTTCCTTCAAGCTGTATCAGGTGAAAGATACTTACATATCATATTTTTAAGGCACATTCCAAGAAAGGCATTTTTAAAGAATGTTTTGATGCTATTCTCCTCAAACAGGGATCTTGAAAGGAGAAGACAGAGTGAAACCTAGAAAATGTTATTTTCTTCAGTGACATACAAATCCAAACACTTCTAATACACTAAAATGAATCTGGGTAGTCATGCATTTTATGCAAAATTAATGCACAATTGACCACAGATTACTCAACTTGAAAGAAATGTCAAGTTGCCATTCCTTCTGTCAGGAAGCCTGCAGGAATTCACAGCTGGGATGGGAGTGGAGAGGATGAAGACACTTTAATCCAAAGGAACATAAGGGTACCACAGTACCCCAGCATAGTGATGCTTATGGACACGAAGAATGAGTCCTAAGAGGCATGTACCACCCACCCTTCATGGTTGTTTGTCTTCTGAATATAAGGTTACATGGCAATTCCTACTTACTGAGAAATAATACATCATTACAAGTTGCAGCTAAAAATTAATGGCAGTTAATGTATATTTAAAAACAAACTTTAAACACTCATTGCCAAATCCCTTTAAATATATTAATGGCAATTAAAGTGCATTGCCCAGAAATCAGGAAATACTCAACAGGATTTGGGCTGCAAATGTGGCTACTGTGTCACAGCATTGCCTCTTTGATTAACTCTTTGATTAAGTCCTTATGATGTCTTCCTGCTTTCATCCACTAACACCTCATAAGGTTGAGATTCATAAACTGATTACAGTCAATATAATTCTATCAGGACAGTGAATACCAGCCAATATGACTTAAAAACCAAGATGCTGAGCATAAAATGATATCTTCTTCTCTCATGATACCATCCCCATGAAAGAAACCAGAATTTTAAATACAAATCATCAATTGGCTTATAATCTGTCAGAAGATATTTATGACTTTTATTTTTCCTCCTTCTCTTACCAAAACCTTCAGACTCCTCCAAATGTTTAAGAATAGTGTTGACTGCAGTCTGTCTGTCCCTCAGAAGGCATCCATGGCTCTCACCTCTACCTTTCCCACAAACAACTGCACCTCCTTTATGGTGTTAGTTCATGAGAGCAGAAGAAGAAAGTGGCCTGTGCCTTTGTCACATGTGAAGGAAATGTGTGTGCTGTCTCAGAGCGTACCACAGATATTTAAGACAGCTAACTAGGACTCTGGAAATGGAAATTCTATACCCTTGCGTGTATAGAATCACACCTGAAGAAATGAAGCTTACCACTAAGCTGTTTGTCTCTAAGTTTGCATACTCAGTTTGTACACTCCGTTACAGGCAGATTGGCTCCACTGATATTCTCTCCATGGGAGAATATGCATCCACAGCGAGGGAACCCCTATCTCATAGATCCCACTAATGGAAATGCTCCCCCAGAGACCGAGGTGGCAAAAAGAGCACCATTTATTCTATATACTGTGTGGTAGGCTTGTTTAGCCATTATTAACTCAGAAGCCACAGATTGGGGAATCTCCACATTACTTAGTATGGATTAGCCATGAAGAAGCCTATGGAAATTCACTATTCTTTAAGCTAATTAAGAAATATAATGTCTGTAAAAACAGAATTTGAAGTAACCTGCATGCGTGAACATCACTGTTCTCCTAAAACAGAGGTTATTAAATAAAAGCTTTCATGTCCAGAGTGGGATACCTCCCTAGGAATTATTGGTTAGGGAGGACCCAAATAACTAACATAGGCTATTGACTCTGATCTTTGTGTCTGTAGTGGTCTGAATGAAATTGGTCCCCATGGGTCCATAGGGAGTGTCACTATTAGGAGGTATGGCCTTGTTCAATAAGTATGTTATTAATGGAGGAAGTGTGTCACTGAAGATGGGCTTTGAGGTCTCAGATGCTCAAGCCAGCCACCTCCCTCTTTCTCTCTTCCTTTCTGCTGTCTGACAATCTACATATAGAACTCTCAGCTCCTTCTCCAGCATCATGTCAGCCTGAATGCCTCCATGTTTCTCACCATGATAAGAATGGACTAAACCTCTGGACTGTGAGCCAGCCCAGATGAAATGTTTTTCTTTATAACTGTTGACATGGACATGGAGAAACCATAGGACAGTTGTCTACCATAACTAGATGGTAAGACCCAACTTCTGAAGACACTGCTCACTTTAGATGTAGGGTATAGAGAATTCAACCTCCACTGAGGAGGAAAGTCTGTGCTAGCCAGCTCCTACTGCTATCTGTATCGCTGGAGAAGCAAAGACATCAATGGTCTCACCAAGTGCTGGACTCCACATGCTGTAACGTTGGCCTGCCTGCAAAAATGTGCCCACTGGTACAATAGTGGCATGGCAGTTATGAGTGTAAAAAGATGATTTCTGATTGGATAGAAGACCTGCTCCACAGGAAAGATTTTCTTTCTGGTTCTATAAACCTGGTCAGAATCCCAGGGCTGAGGAATCCCAAGTCCTATAGACTAACCTACTGTTGGTATTTTGCTAAATGCTTGTGCTGTCAAACTGCATTCTAAATATTTATGTTTATGCCTACAGATTTATGCAGCTCTTGTCTTTGGTCAGAGAAGCTTCTTTTTGTAGAGGGTCACAGTTAATGCAGAGATCAATAATGGATCAAAGAATGAAGTGTAAATAACTGATCAACAGCTGGTGCACCATCTAGATCATCATCATCTCCCACCCAAGAATCCGGGAACACCGTGGTGAATGGATAGAAAAGAATATGGGAGCTGAGCTGGCAGACGGGAAGGAGGGCTGTGAACTGCAGACGTCTGAGCATGACACAGGTGTTGCACACATCAGCTCACGGCCGCTGTACTTAGTTAGTTGCACATGAGCTGCACAAGAAAAAAGCCTGTCAAAATCCCAGCATGAACAGAAGAGGAGCCATTGGCATCTGATGGCTCCTGATGAGGAAGAGTCAACTCTCCTTTGGAGACATGGCTGCTGGTAGGTTGGCCATGTCCCAGTGGATGGTCCCACACCCACGTGCATATAGGCAGTGCTAACTGGACTCAAGGGGTTATATAAACATAGAAGACATGAAGTTGGGAGGGATTCAATCAAAATATGTTATAAAATATAGGAATGTTACAAAGAGTAAAAACCAGTGTTAAAAATAAGTCAAAAGCACATTTATTAATCTCCTTCATTTGAGAAACCAAAACCATACATATGTTGTGTATTGCTGTTTGTATGTTCTGCTCACTCACAAGTGCCTGTATTCAGGAGTGGTCAGGTGAACTCTTAATTAGTCAGATAAGGCTATGATTGGGCAGTGGAAGGGAAGGCTGAGCTGAAAGTTTTAGAGAGAGGGAGAGAGAGACAGAGAGAGAGACAGAGAAAGAAAGAGAGAGAGAAAGAGAGAGAGAGAGAGGTGGGGAGAGATGGAGACAGGAAAGACAAAACAGTACTGAAGGAGAGGGAGAGGATGATGAGCGGGAACCATGTGATCCTAGGAGCCATAAGTAATTGGGAATTTCTTACATAGACGATTGAATGGGGCACATTTGTCCAATCTAGGTGTGTAGTTTGTAACAATATCAACTGAGTTTTGAATTCTTTGTGTGAGCATTTTGGGGGTTGAAGATTTAGTGTTATAAATCTGGCTGGTAAATCACAAGCCTCTGGAGTTTTGATTTTACGGAGTTACGGAGATTTGTGGAAGTGGCAGCCAGTTTCGGCAGGCTAGCCGCAAGGGTTGGATGGCTTGGGAGTGTGGAAAACATTTGCCAGCAGCTGGCCATGGGGCCAATCTTGGAGCTCTGGAGAGGCAGAACTGGTGTTTGTGGGAGATGCATTGGCTAGGAGAAGCACGAGGTCTTGGTCTCGGGCTAAGTACCAGGCTGGGAACAGACTGAGACCACCAGTGCCAGCGATTAGCCAGATTACTGTGGATTGTTTTTATAATTACTCACTACATACATATAAATGTTTTCATATCAGGGTAGATGCTTTTCTCTTGATGGCCTACTCCTAGCATGCTGCCATCATAAACCCTAATAAACCAGTTCCAAAGAGATCATGATGGACATGAGTTAAACTTAGGGATGCTATTATGTGAGGACTCATTACTCACTTCTCAGATATGAGTCCTCCTTGTAGTAGCAATGAACCCAAATTACCTCCCATGAAAGTTGGACACCAAAGAGGCAGTTCACATAATTTGAGAAGAAGCAGAACTCCAGGAACGATGAATCTTGAAGCTATCTTGGCAGTGACACACAGGATTTGGGAAAGGTTAGGGATAAATTGTTCCCAAGAATAAAACAGAATTGCAATACTGCTTTATCCTGTTTTAAAGATGGACCTGCACTAATGTGGAAGTTTAACCGGGCATCCCCAGGATGAGTGACCCTCTCTCACCCCTAGTAGGTGATTATCTCATCACCTCAATGTTGGGAATTGGTTCTAATGCTTTGTCTTATTTCGGTTCCCAAAAGCCACGTTTGCAGACCTGAGGGTCCCTACCCCCAGCTGGCTTCAACTGATAATAAAGAACTGCCATACAGCCAATGGCTGGGCAGGGAGACAGGGCTGGACTTTTAGATTGGGGTGGGGGGGTGAGAGAGAGAAGGGAGGAGAAGAGCCACAATAGAGAAACAGAAGATAAAACTTAAAGGCCCAAAGGCATGTGAGAATCCAGGAAAGGGGCCCTAGGCCACTTCCCCGATTGGGTCTGGGCTAGCAGAGATGAAATATAGATTTTAAAAGATGTCAACTCAGGAGTACTGGAGGGGAGTTTTAAACATCTATTTCTTTTAAAATAGGAGAAAGTACAAATGGACTGAATTTGTCTGTCAGCAAAAAGGAGTTAGTGGTAAACATCATCTTCGATGACAGACCTGTTAAAGTTCTGTAGATCCCTTGCTTTGGGTTCCCTTCAAGAGAGCAGTGTTTGAAAGGCCATCTGTCTGCTGTGGGCAATGATTGCAAGCCTAATCCACTTACAGAAAATGTCAACAAAATTGCTTCAACACCAGTGAGCTGAATAATAGAACACCCTAAGCTAAACTTGAAAAACATGATTCTGAAAGCCTTATGAATTTCCATTGCCAGGAGGATCCTAGTGTCCCGATAATCCTTGCCACCATTCTGATACAAGAACCATTCAACAGGACAACAGAAGGCGTGGCTTGTTGATTCCCTACTCTCTGCCCTCCTTCTCATGTTCATGTTCTTCATCTCCATGTTAACAGACCTAATAAGAAAAGATAGAAGATTGATATCCACCTCTTCCAGGATGCTAATGAAACTAACCACATTTCAAATAAAATTTCAAAGACTAGCATTGTTGAAAATTTCCAGTATCTCAGATGACCTACCAACTGCAAGAACAACCTTGAAATCTAAGCTCATACAACCCTTATGGTTGCCATATGACATCACAGGAAGACCTAGAATAACCACTGCTGTGGAAGCCTTACCTCTAGTGACTGAAAACCATTCTCATCTCCAAAGACTCACTCACAACAACATGAAAGATGTAGAATGCTCCAAAGGCCAGAGCTGACAAAAGCTGGAAAGGTCCTTACTAATATTAGAAGAATATATTTTTAAAATGCAATATGATATCTTCTGTGTAAGGCTTCTTTAAAAGAAGGTTCTGATTACATGGCTCCAATTAGTAGTTACTTGGCTGATTGTCAAAAAGTAATTTTGCAAAAGTGCTAGACTAAAAGTGAAGATGTAAAACCAACAGCCCCTGACCAAGGGGAACTGATTTCAGAACCGCTTCAGCTGCTTCAGCCCAATGCTGTACCCCTGTACCATAGCTTTCAAGAGCAAATGAATTTTTGGGACACCTGGCTATTGTTCTACAACCTCAGCCCTGGTGTCTGGTCTAGATATCTTCTCTCCAAGGACATTCATTCTTTAGTCTCCACAACTTAAGTTTTAGTAGCCTGAATGTGAGCACATGTAGCCCAGGCCTATTCCCAGGATTGGAAAGCACCCATTCCTGCTGGCCTGAGTCCCAGTTCTGTGTAAATTGGAAGGAAAGGGTTGCCAGGAAGACTTGCCAAGACACGATCCACCCAAAGAGTGAGGCTGGTGTAGCTCCTGGTGAGTGTTCTAATCCTCCCAGTCATTAAGCTGAGTCTATGGCCAACTCAACTTCCACATCCATGGCTGACTGGAGATCTGCTCTGTTATGAGTGTTTATTCAGCTGTCTCCAATCCACCAGAGCATTTGAATAAACACCAAAGCAATGGCTGTTCCAAGGAAAGGTTTCTTCCCATTCTCCACTAGCCCGAGGCCCATTCAGGTTACAGACCTCACACTCAAGTTGCCCCCAACACAAAGTGCTATAGCACACATCTGTGTGTGTTACATGTTTCCAACCCTACACAAAAGTGGGAGGTCTAGAAACTATGTTTTGTCTGTTCATTCAGGGTCATGCTGGCTTGATAACTCATCAATCCCTACTAGGTTTGCACCACTCTACGTATCTCTGTCCAAACACAATACCTCTACTAATTAATATGCATGAGTGGATCTTGATATCCATTCAGTGTTAACATCTGCTGCACAGCATACATTGAATTAGCCTAAGTGTCCCATAAAAATGCTCACACTGTTATTTTTTAACCCAGAGCCCAAATCAAAGTTCACATAACACTAACACCTTTGAAGAGAATGTCTCTCCATGAGGACTCAGTGAACAGAAGTGTCAGATACTGAACAGCAAGGTCACAGCAACGAGCGAGCGAGCTAGTGGCATCTCTAAGGAGACTCACATTTCCACCCTCACTCATTTGCACCCTCACTCCTGCTTACTTTCTGGAATTCACACCACTCTCTCATATATGTGTCAAAACATTTCTTCTAAATGTCAAATATCATCACTCTTACCTTTTTATTTTTAAATCAACTTTATAAATATATATCCCTGAAAAAACAACCCACCATACATTGACAAAACCTCCTGGATTCTGTGTCATGCCAACGCCTCCCTAATCCTTCTTTCTATCTGGGCCTCGGATTTCTTCCCAGAATAGATTACTGTGAAAATGAAGCCAGCGGAAGGGGTGGGGGAGCTCACATTCTGCTCTTTGACATAACAGCCACTGATGTTCCTTGGAACTTGATGTGTGAACTAAGAAAACAAAGAAAAAGTAAGAGGAACTTTCAATTACAGCAGTAGAAAGTCAGGAACTCCATCTGACGAGCCTTCGTGATACTTTCTGCAGCCACAGATCTGTAAACAAAGCAACCATGGCCCTCTTCTTTTGCCTCTTCAGCATCTTCCTGAGCACCAACTGTAAGGGTGGTTTACAAAGCCATACCAAGTCATATCATTTATATCTATGTAAAATTAACACAATGCACATAAACATATACATATATTAAATATATGCAAATATATGTGTATACTTTAAATGCAGTTATGTCTCTTGGGGTCATAATGTTCCCCTCAAAAATCACAGACTATCTAACAAAACCCCAGTCTAAAGCAAGAGAACCATCCTTTTGAGTGTTTGTCCAGGGAGTCCAAGAAACTCCAAAAACAATATAGACAATTGTAGTTGCTGTTGGTTACCTCCCAGAAAGCCCTATTGCAGAAGACATCACAGACTTTAGACACAGGATTCAGAGGAATTAAGCTGAATCTGACCACAAAGTCCTCCATGAGTACTAGCTTTTGTGGTATTGAAAGGTGCTATGTAAGCTGCCAAGAGAAGAACACATCTTATAGGCCCATCCTACTGTGAAGCCTATGAGTCAGGACAGTGGTCAGAACAGCAAGATTTCCCTACAAGTATGACAGTGGCACTTTTATCGTGGTTGTAACCAACAGCTATTTAATTGGACTTAAGGAAGAGTCGATAGGAGGGAAATCATATCTGGAACTATAAATGTAGCCAAGCACCCTTGGCAGCTGAGGCCACAGATTTCAAAGAGAATCTATTACTGCCACCTTACAGAGTAAGTATAAGGTCTAACTGTATTCTGAACATTATCCTCATGCCCACAGGTAAGTGTAGCCCTCAGCCCTCAGCAAACAGCATTCTTTACTAAGTAGATAGAGACTTTCCCACGAAGACGCAGCTAGTCAAAACTGCAGAGAGCATCTGACTGCGGAGTGTCCAGATCCAACTAAAACATCTTCAATACATCTCCTGCACCGAAGGATCAGAGAACATCGAGCAATAGGAGGCTCAAAGACCGTAAGAGCCAGAAAGCCAGAAATTTACTACAAGATTGTGTCTTCTAGATATGACAGGGAAGCTAGACCCATGAAATCTCAACAATATGGCTGCCTCAACAAGACCTAAACAATTCCAGTGTAGGATGACCCCCACTCCTGGATGAAGAGCTCCAATCAATTAACAACTGCTGAGGGAGGGAGGGAGGGAGGGAGAGGGAGAGGGAGAGGGAGAGGGAGAGGGAGAGGGAGAGGGAGAGGGAGAGGGAGAGGGAGAGGGAGGAGAGGGAGAGGGAGAGGGAGGAGAGGGAGAGGGAGAGGGAGAGGGAGAGGGAGAGAGAGAGAGAGAGAGGGAGAGAGAGAGAGAGAGAGGTCCCGGAAGAGGTCAGTGATACTAAACAGATTCAGCAGGTTGCATTTTATATTTATTTGCACAAATGTCTGCATCTATGTGTAAAAATAGTGAATAAGAAAACATAAATTTGCAAGGGAGTGGAGGAATTAACATGGGAGGCACTGGAGAAAGAAGAAATGATGTAATTCTATTTCAATTAAACAAAAGCAAGAAAGAGAGCAATGCAATCAGTAACAGGCCAGGGACCTATGAGATGGCTCCACACCAGGTAGAAAAACCAATCTGATTAATCCTTTCAGAGACTGGAAGTGGGAAATTCAAAGAGGCTTAGCCAGTTTGTCAAGGGATGGAGCCACACTAAATTAAAAGAAGGAGATAAGCATGGAGCTGAGCCTCCTTAAGGCCACATACCCAGAGAGAAATACACCCACTTCCCCTTCCAAGGGAAAAGAAAAGAGCTCACTGTTCCCAAGGCCTGTTTGCAGAGTGAGAGGTCTCGGGTGGGGGTGAGGGGCTCCACCCTGGAGATGTGCTCTGTGCACTGCTTCAGTGTCTCACCTAAAAAACCCAAGTCATCTTCGCTCCTGTAACCCAAGGGAAAATGTTCTAAGTGGGAAGGGACAAGCCTGTTGCTTTTTAGCTCACACTCCCTGCCTGGTCAATAGCAGGGAAAATAATTCTGATCTATGCTGCTGTCTCACTGTAAGGCTTCCCAGGCTTCTTCTCGAGAAACCAACCGAAAAGGACTGAAAGAATTGGCAGCCGGAAAAGAAGGATCAACACTTTCTGGATTGGCTCAGTGACCTTATGAATGCCTGCCGCTGGCTCTCCTTTTCTGGGAAACACGGGATTTAATGAGAGCTTCTTTGAGTTCACCTAGCGTCCTAAAGGTTTATTAATTAGAGTTCTATTCAAATGTGCTGTGTTAAAAACCACAGTATTGTGTGAAGCAGGACAGACTGCTGAGCAGGGATGGACACACGGATACAGAGGGGAAGAGCAGCATCCTGTGGGAGCACAGAGCACGCACACCTGATGGAGTGAGGAGGGATGCGAGAAGGGAGACACCAGTGAAGGGGTCCTGAAGAGATATGGTAGGTGACAGCCCAAGCTCAGGGGGTGGAGGGGAGGGTTGGCTTCCCCAGAGTATGAATAAAAGATGTGTGTGTGTGTGTGTGTGTGTGTGTGTGTGTGTGTGTGTGTGTGTGATGTGTGTGTGTGTGGTGTGTGTGTGTGTGTGTGTGTGTGTGGTGTGTGTGATGTGTGTGTGTGTGTGTGTGTGTGTGTGTGTGTGTGTGATGTGTGTGTGTGTGGTGTGTGTGTGTGTGTGTGTGTGTGTGGTGTGTGTGATGTGTGTGTGTGTGTGTGTGTGTGTGTGTGTGTGTGTGTGATGTGTGTGTGTGTGTGATGTGTGTGTGTGTGTGTGTGGTGTGTGATGTGTGTGATGTGTGTGTGTGTGATGTGTGTGTGTGTGATGTGTGTGTGTGATGTGTGTGTGTAGTGGTATGTGTGTGTGTAGTGTGGTGTGTGTGTGTGTGTGTGTGTGTGTGTGTGTGGGTGGGTGGTGTGGTGTGTGTGGTGTGTGTGTGTGTGTGTGGTGTGGTGTGTGTGTGTGGTGTGTAGTGGTGTGTGTGTGTGTGTGTGTGTGTGTGTGTAAAAGTATCTCTCACTTATCTGACTAAACTGGCATCAACAAGTCCTAGGAATTCTCTTGTCTCTTTAGTGCTGGGATTAGAGATCCCCACCTCCAGGCCTGGCCTTTTACAGATTGTGAGCACTTTCCTTTCCTGGCTGAGCCATCCCCCCAGCTCAAAGGTGAGCTGCTGGGGCATCAAGGACAGCAGCATCACATCCCCATGCCTTTGAAGAAAGGGAACAAGTTCAGTGTGGGTAGAACCTGGAAGAAATAATGAGAGAAGGAGCTGAGAAGAATGGGGTGGGAAGAGTGGCCACAGGCTTGTACAGAGGAACTGTGGGAGCGGCAGAAAGGGCTGAAGGAAGCTGAGGCTAGAAGGTGGTCATGCCATTTTTATGTTTAGAAAAGTCACCCCATCTGCTGTGCTATAAAGGGAGCAGGAGCATATAAGAAAGAGGAGAATTTTAAAACACATGGTAAAGAAAGGCATCCACAACGGTGGGGGCTGAGGGACGAAATGGCTCTTAAGGAGATGACCAGGAGGCTGGTCCAACAGAGCATGAATCAGAAAAAAAGATCTCCCTCCCAGAATCCCAGTTTCATTAATTTGAGGTAGGAACCTGACAGGTGTCACTGAAGCAGACAGGAGATGCGCTGGCTTGGTTGTAGTGTGGATGCTGTT
>JANHMN010001063.1:0-13145 GCA_030674055.1 Rhabdomys pumilio
AACAGCATCCACACTACAACCAAGCCAGCGCATCTCCTGTCTGCTTCAGTGACACCTGTCAGGTTCCTACCTCAAATTAATGAAACTGGGATTCTGGGAGGGAGATCTTTTTTTCTGATTCATGCTCTGTTGGACCAGCCTCCTGGTCATCTCCTTAAGAGCCATTTCGTCCCTCAGCCCCCACCGTTGTGGATGCCTTTCTTTACCATGTGTTTTAAAATTCTCCTCTTTCTTATATGCTCCTGCTCCCTTTATAGCACAGCAGATGGGGTGACTTTTCTAAACATAAAAATGGCATGACCACCTTCTAGCCTCAGCTTCCTTCAGCCCTTTCTGCCGCTCCCACAGTTCCTCTGTACAAGCCTGTGGCCACTCTTCCCACCCCATTCTTCTCAGCTCCTTCTCTCATTATTTCTTCCAGGTTCTACCCACACTGAACTTGTTCCCTTTCTTCAAAGGCATGGGGATGTGATGCTGCTGTCCTTGATGCCCCAGCAGCTCACCTTTGAGCTGGGGGGGATGGCTCAGCCAGGAAAGGAAAGTGCTCACAATCTGTAAAAGGCCAGGCCTGGAGGTGGGGATCTCTAATCCCAGCACTAAAGAGACAAGAGAATTCCTAGGACTTGTTGATGCCAGTTTAGTCAGATAAGTGAGAGATACTTTTACACACACACACACACACACACACACACCACTACACACCACACACACACACCACACCACACACACACACACACACCACACACACCACACCACCCACCCACACACACACACACACACACACACACACACACCACACTACACACACACATACCACTACACACACACATCACACACACACATCACACACACACACATCACACACACACACATCACACACATCACACACCACACACACACACACACACATCACACACACACACACATCACACACACACACACACACACACACACACACACACACACATCACACACACCACACACACACACACACACACACACACCACACACACACACATCACACACACACACACACACACACACACACACACACACATCACACACACCACACACACACACACACACACACACACCACACACACACACATCACACACACACACACACACACACACACACACACACACACACACACACATCTTTTATTCATACTCTGGGGAAGCCAACCCTCCCCTCCACCCCCTGAGCTTGGGCTGTCACCTACCATATCTCTTCAGGACCCCTTCACTGGTGTCTCCCTTCTCGCATCCCTCCTCACTCCATCAGGTGTGCGTGCTCTGTGCTCCCACAGGATGCTGCTCTTCCCCTCTGTATCCGTGTGTCCATCCCTGCTCAGCAGTCTGTCCTGCTTCACACAATACTGTGGTTTTTAACACAGCACATTTGAATAGAACTCTAATTAATAAACCTTTAGGACGCTAGGTGAACTCAAAGAAGCTCTCATTAAATCCCGTGTTTCCCAGAAAAGGAGAGCCAGCGGCAGGCATTCATAAGGTCACTGAGCCAATCCAGAAAGTGTTGATCCTTCTTTTCCGGCTGCCAATTCTTTCAGTCCTTTTCGGTTGGTTTCTCGAGAAGAAGCCTGGGAAGCCTTACAGTGAGACAGCAGCATAGATCAGAATTATTTTCCCTGCTATTGACCAGGCAGGGAGTGTGAGCTAAAAAGCAACAGGCTTGTCCCTTCCCACTTAGAACATTTTCCCTTGGGTTACAGGAGCGAAGATGACTTGGGTTTTTTAGGTGAGACACTGAAGCAGTGCACAGAGCACATCTCCAGGGTGGAGCCCCTCACCCCCACCCGAGACCTCTCACTCTGCAAACAGGCCTTGGGAACAGTGAGCTCTTTTCTTTTCCCTTGGAAGGGGAAGTGGGTGTATTTCTCTCTGGGTATGTGGCCTTAAGGAGGCTCAGCTCCATGCTTATCTCCTTCTTTTAATTTAGTGTGGCTCCATCCCTTGACAAACTGGCTAAGCCTCTTTGAATTTCCCACTTCCAGTCTCTGAAAGGATTAATCAGATTGGTTTTTCTACCTGGTGTGGAGCCATCTCATAGGTCCCTGGCCTGTTACTGATTGCATTGCTCTCTTTCTTGCTTTTGTTTAATTGAAATAGAATTACATCATTTCTTCTTTCTCCAGTGCCTCCCATGTTAATTCCTCCACTCCCTTGCAAATTTATGTTTTCTTATTCACTATTTTTACACATAGATGCAGACATTTGTGCAAATAAATATAAAATGCAACCTGCTGAATCTGTTTAGTATCACTGACCTCTTCCGGGACCTCTCTCTCTCTCTCTCTCCCTCTCTCTCTCTCTCTCTCCCTCTCCCTCTCCCTCTCCCTCTCCCTCTCCTCCCTCTCCCTCTCCCTCTCCTCCCTCTCCCTCTCCCTCTCCCTCTCCCTCTCCCTCTCCCTCTCCCTCTCCCTCTCCCTCTCCCTCTCCCTCCCTCCCTCCCTCCCTCAGCAGTTGTTAATTGATTGGAGCTCTTCATCCAGGAGTGGGGGTCATCCTACACTGGAATTGTTTAGGTCTTGTTGAGGCAGCCATATTGTTGAGATTTCATGGGTCTAGCTTCCCTGTCATATCTAGAAGACACAATCTTGTAGTAAATTTCTGGCTTTCTGGCTCTTACGGTCTTTGAGCCTCCTATTGCTCGATGTTCTCTGATCCTTCGGTGCAGGAGATGTATTGAAGATGTTTTAGTTGGATCTGGACACTCCGCAGTCAGATGCTCTCTGCAGTTTTGACTAGCTGCGTCTTCGTGGGAAAGTCTCTATCTACTTAGTAAAGAATGCTGTTTGCTGAGGGCTGAGGGCTACACTTACCTGTGGGCATGAGGATAATGTTCAGAATACAGTTAGACCTTATACTTACTCTGTAAGGTGGCAGTAATAGATTCTCTTTGAAATCTGTGGCCTCAGCTGCCAAGGGTGCTTGGCTACATTTATAGTTCCAGATATGATTTCCCTCCTATCGACTCTTCCTTAAGTCCAATTAAATAGCTGTTGGTTACAACCACGATAAAAGTGCCACTGTCATACTTGTAGGGAAATCTTGCTGTTCTGACCACTGTCCTGACTCATAGGCTTCACAGTAGGATGGGCCTATAAGATGTGTTCTTCTCTTGGCAGCTTACATAGCACCTTTCAATACCACAAAAGCTAGTACTCATGGAGGACTTTGTGGTCAGATTCAGCTTAATTCCTCTGAATCCTGTGTCTAAAGTCTGTGATGTCTTCTGCAATAGGGCTTTCTGGGAGGTAACCAACAGCAACTACAATTGTCTATATTGTTTTTGGAGTTTCTTGGACTCCCTGGACAAACACTCAAAAGGATGGTTCTCTTGCTTTAGACTGGGGTTTTGTTAGATAGTCTGTGATTTTTGAGGGGAACATTATGACCCCAAGAGACATAACTGCATTTAAAGTATACACATATATTTGCATATATTTAATATATGTATATGTTTATGTGCATTGTGTTAATTTTACATAGATATAAATGATATGACTTGGTATGGCTTTGTAAACCACCCTTACAGTTGGTGCTCAGGAAGATGCTGAAGAGGCAAAAGAAGAGGGCCATGGTTGCTTTGTTTACAGATCTGTGGCTGCAGAAAGTATCACGAAGGCTCGTCAGATGGAGTTCCTGACTTTCTACTGCTGTAATTGAAAGTTCCTCTTACTTTTTCTTTGTTTTCTTAGTTCACACATCAAGTTCCAAGGAACATCAGTGGCTGTTATGTCAAAGAGCAGAATGTGAGCTCCCCCACCCCTTCCGCTGGCTTCATTTTCACAGTAATCTATTCTGGGAAGAAATCCGAGGCCCAGATAGAAAGAAGGATTAGGGAGGCGTTGGCATGACACAGAATCCAGGAGGTTTTGTCAATGTATGGTGGGTTGTTTTTTCAGGGATATATATTTATAAAGTTGATTTAAAAATAAAAAGGTAAGAGTGATGATATTTGACATTTAGAAGAAATGTTTTGACACATATATGAGAGAGTGGTGTGAATTCCAGAAAGTAAGCAGGAGTGAGGGTGCAAATGAGTGAGGGTGGAAATGTGAGTCTCCTTAGAGATGCCACTAGCTCGCTCGCTCGTTGCTGTGACCTTGCTGTTCAGTATCTGACACTTCTGTTCACTGAGTCCTCATGGAGAGACATTCTCTTCAAAGGTGTTAGTGTTATGTGAACTTTGATTTGGGCTCTGGGTTAAAAAATAACAGTGTGAGCATTTTTATGGGACACTTAGGCTAATTCAATGTATGCTGTGCAGCAGATGTTAACACTGAATGGATATCAAGATCCACTCATGCATATTAATTAGTAGAGGTATTGTGTTTGGACAGAGATACGTAGAGTGGTGCAAACCTAGTAGGGATTGATGAGTTATCAAGCCAGCATGACCCTGAATGAACAGACAAAACATAGTTTCTAGACCTCCCACTTTTGTGTAGGGTTGGAAACATGTAACACACACAGATGTGTGCTATAGCACTTTGTGTTGGGGGCAACTTGAGTGTGAGGTCTGTAACCTGAATGGGCCTCGGGCTAGTGGAGAATGGGAAGAAACCTTTCCTTGGAACAGCCATTGCTTTGGTGTTTATTCAAATGCTCTGGTGGATTGGAGACAGCTGAATAAACACTCATAACAGAGCAGATCTCCAGTCAGCCATGGATGTGGAAGTTGAGTTGGCCATAGACTCAGCTTAATGACTGGGAGGATTAGAACACTCACCAGGAGCTACACCAGCCTCACTCTTTGGGTGGATCGTGTCTTGGCAAGTCTTCCTGGCAACCCTTTCCTTCCAATTTACACAGAACTGGGACTCAGGCCAGCAGGAATGGGTGCTTTCCAATCCTGGGAATAGGCCTGGGCTACATGTGCTCACATTCAGGCTACTAAAACTTAAGTTGTGGAGACTAAAGAATGAATGTCCTTGGAGAGAAGATATCTAGACCAGACACCAGGGCTGAGGTTGTAGAACAATAGCCAGGTGTCCCAAAAATTCATTTGCTCTTGAAAGCTATGGTACAGGGGTACAGCATTGGGCTGAAGCAGCTGAAGCGGTTCTGAAATCAGTTCCCCTTGGTCAGGGGCTGTTGGTTTTACATCTTCACTTTTAGTCTAGCACTTTTGCAAAATTACTTTTTGACAATCAGCCAAGTAACTACTAATTGGAGCCATGTAATCAGAACCTTCTTTTAAAGAAGCCTTACACAGAAGATATCATATTGCATTTTAAAAATATATTCTTCTAATATTAGTAAGGACCTTTCCAGCTTTTGTCAGCTCTGGCCTTTGGAGCATTCTACATCTTTCATGTTGTTGTGAGTGAGTCTTTGGAGATGAGAATGGTTTTCAGTCACTAGAGGTAAGGCTTCCACAGCAGTGGTTATTCTAGGTCTTCCTGTGATGTCATATGGCAACCATAAGGGTTGTATGAGCTTAGATTTCAAGGTTGTTCTTGCAGTTGGTAGGTCATCTGAGATACTGGAAATTTTCAACAATGCTAGTCTTTGAAATTTTATTTGAAATGTGGTTAGTTTCATTAGCATCCTGGAAGAGGTGGATATCAATCTTCTATCTTTTCTTATTAGGTCTGTTAACATGGAGATGAAGAACATGAACATGAGAAGGAGGGCAGAGAGTAGGGAATCAACAAGCCACGCCTTCTGTTGTCCTGTTGAATGGTTCTTGTATCAGAATGGTGGCAAGGATTATCGGGACACTAGGATCCTCCTGGCAATGGAAATTCATAAGGCTTTCAGAATCATGTTTTTCAAGTTTAGCTTAGGGTGTTCTATTATTCAGCTCACTGGTGTTGAAGCAATTTTGTTGACATTTTCTGTAAGTGGATTAGGCTTGCAATCATTGCCCACAGCAGACAGATGGCCTTTCAAACACTGCTCTCTTGAAGGGAACCCAAAGCAAGGGATCTACAGAACTTTAACAGGTCTGTCATCGAAGATGATGTTTACCACTAACTCCTTTTTGCTGACAGACAAATTCAGTCCATTTGTACTTTCTCCTATTTTAAAAGAAATAGATGTTTAAAACTCCCCTCCAGTACTCCTGAGTTGACATCTTTTAAAATCTATATTTCATCTCTGCTAGCCCAGACCCAATCGGGGAAGTGGCCTAGGGCCCCTTTCCTGGATTCTCACATGCCTTTGGGCCTTTAAGTTTTATCTTCTGTTTCTCTATTGTGGCTCTTCTCCTCCCTTCTCTCTCTCACCCCCCCCACCCCAATCTAAAAGTCCAGCCCTGTCTCCCTGCCCAGCCATTGGCTGTATGGCAGTTCTTTATTATCAGTTGAAGCCAGCTGGGGGTAGGGACCCTCAGGTCTGCAAACGTGGCTTTTGGGAACCGAAATAAGACAAAGCATTAGAACCAATTCCCAACATTGAGGTGATGAGATAATCACCTACTAGGGGTGAGAGAGGGTCACTCATCCTGGGGATGCCCGGTTAAACTTCCACATTAGTGCAGGTCCATCTTTAAAACAGGATAAAGCAGTATTGCAATTCTGTTTTATTCTTGGGAACAATTTATCCCTAACCTTTCCCAAATCCTGTGTGTCACTGCCAAGATAGCTTCAAGATTCATCGTTCCTGGAGTTCTGCTTCTTCTCAAATTATGTGAACTGCCTCTTTGGTGTCCAACTTTCATGGGAGGTAATTTGGGTTCATTGCTACTACAAGGAGGACTCATATCTGAGAAGTGAGTAATGAGTCCTCACATAATAGCATCCCTAAGTTTAACTCATGTCCATCATGATCTCTTTGGAACTGGTTTATTAGGGTTTATGATGGCAGCATGCTAGGAGTAGGCCATCAAGAGAAAAGCATCTACCCTGATATGAAAACATTTATATGTATGTAGTGAGTAATTATAAAAACAATCCACAGTAATCTGGCTAATCGCTGGCACTGGTGGTCTCAGTCTGTTCCCAGCCTGGTACTTAGCCCGAGACCAAGACCTCGTGCTTCTCCTAGCCAATGCATCTCCCACAAACACCAGTTCTGCCTCTCCAGAGCTCCAAGATTGGCCCCATGGCCAGCTGCTGGCAAATGTTTTCCACACTCCCAAGCCATCCAACCCTTGCGGCTAGCCTGCCGAAACTGGCTGCCACTTCCACAAATCTCCGTAACTCCGTAAAATCAAAACTCCAGAGGCTTGTGATTTACCAGCCAGATTTATAACACTAAATCTTCAACCCCCAAAATGCTCACACAAAGAATTCAAAACTCAGTTGATATTGTTACAAACTACACACCTAGATTGGACAAATGTGCCCCATTCAATCGTCTATGTAAGAAATTCCCAATTACTTATGGCTCCTAGGATCACATGGTTCCCGCTCATCATCCTCTCCCTCTCCTTCAGTACTGTTTTGTCTTTCCTGTCTCCATCTCTCCCCACCTCTCTCTCTCTCTTTCTCTCTCTCTTTCTTTCTCTGTCTCTCTCTCTGTCTCTCTCTCCCTCTCTCTAAAACTTTCAGCTCAGCCTTCCCTTCCACTGCCCAATCATAGCCTTATCTGACTAATTAAGAGTTCACCTGACCACTCCTGAATACAGGCACTTGTGAGTGAGCAGAACATACAAACAGCAATACACAACATATGTATGGTTTTGGTTTCTCAAATGAAGGAGATTAATAAATGTGCTTTTGACTTATTTTTAACACTGGTTTTTACTCTTTGTAACATTCCTATATTTTATAACATATTTTGATTGAATCCCTCCCAACTTCATGTCTTCTATGTTTATATAACCCCTTGAGTCCAGTTAGCACTGCCTATATGCACGTGGGTGTGGGACCATCCACTGGGACATGGCCAACCTACCAGCAGCCATGTCTCCAAAGGAGAGTTGACTCTTCCTCATCAGGAGCCATCAGATGCCAATGGCTCCTCTTCTGTTCATGCTGGGATTTTGACAGGCTTTTTTCTTGTGCAGCTCATGTGCAACTAACTAAGTACAGCGGCCGTGAGCTGATGTGTGCAACACCTGTGTCATGCTCAGACGTCTGCAGTTCACAGCCCTCCTTCCCGTCTGCCAGCTCAGCTCCCATATTCTTTTCTATCCATTCACCACGGTGTTCCCGGATTCTTGGGTGGGAGATGATGATGATCTAGATGGTGCACCAGCTGTTGATCAGTTATTTACACTTCATTCTTTGATCCATTATTGATCTCTGCATTAACTGTGACCCTCTACAAAAAGAAGCTTCTCTGACCAAAGACAAGAGCTGCATAAATCTGTAGGCATAAACATAAATATTTAGAATGCAGTTTGACAGCACAAGCATTTAGCAAAATACCAACAGTAGGTTAGTCTATAGGACTTGGGATTCCTCAGCCCTGGGATTCTGACCAGGTTTATAGAACCAGAAAGAAAATCTTTCCTGTGGAGCAGGTCTTCTATCCAATCAGAAATCATCTTTTTACACTCATAACTGCCATGCCACTATTGTACCAGTGGGCACATTTTTGCAGGCAGGCCAACGTTACAGCATGTGGAGTCCAGCACTTGGTGAGACCATTGATGTCTTTGCTTCTCCAGCGATACAGATAGCAGTAGGAGCTGGCTAGCACAGACTTTCCTCCTCAGTGGAGGTTGAATTCTCTATACCCTACATCTAAAGTGAGCAGTGTCTTCAGAAGTTGGGTCTTACCATCTAGTTATGGTAGACAACTGTCCTATGGTTTCTCCATGTCCATGTCAACAGTTATAAAGAAAAACATTTCATCTGGGCTGGCTCACAGTCCAGAGGTTTAGTCCATTCTTATCATGGTGAGAAACATGGAGGCATTCAGGCTGACATGATGCTGGAGAAGGAGCTGAGAGTTCTATATGTAGATTGTCAGACAGCAGAAAGGAAGAGAGAAAGAGGGAGGTGGCTGGCTTGAGCATCTGAGACCTCAAAGCCCATCTTCAGTGACACACTTCCTCCATTAATAACATACTTATTGAACAAGGCCATACCTCCTAATAGTGACACTCCCTATGGACCCATGGGGACCAATTTCATTCAGACCACTACAGACACAAAGATCAGAGTCAATAGCCTATGTTAGTTATTTGGGTCCTCCCTAACCAATAATTCCTAGGGAGGTATCCCACTCTGGACATGAAAGCTTTTATTTAATAACCTCTGTTTTAGGAGAACAGTGATGTTCACGCATGCAGGTTACTTCAAATTCTGTTTTTACAGACATTATATTTCTTAATTAGCTTAAAGAATAGTGAATTTCCATAGGCTTCTTCATGGCTAATCCATACTAAGTAATGTGGAGATTCCCCAATCTGTGGCTTCTGAGTTAATAATGGCTAAACAAGCCTACCACACAGTATATAGAATAAATGGTGCTCTTTTTGCCACCTCGGTCTCTGGGGGAGCATTTCCATTAGTGGGATCTATGAGATAGGGGTTCCCTCGCTGTGGATGCATATTCTCCCATGGAGAGAATATCAGTGGAGCCAATCTGCCTGTAACGGAGTGTACAAACTGAGTATGCAAACTTAGAGACAAACAGCTTAGTGGTAAGCTTCATTTCTTCAGGTGTGATTCTATACACGCAAGGGTATAGAATTTCCATTTCCAGAGTCCTAGTTAGCTGTCTTAAATATCTGTGGTACGCTCTGAGACAGCACACACATTTCCTTCACATGTGACAAAGGCACAGGCCACTTTCTTCTTCTGCTCTCATGAACTAACACCATAAAGGAGGTGCAGTTGTTTGTGGGAAAGGTAGAGGTGAGAGCCATGGATGCCTTCTGAGGGACAGACAGACTGCAGTCAACACTATTCTTAAACATTTGGAGGAGTCTGAAGGTTTTGGTAAGAGAAGGAGGAAAAATAAAAGTCATAAATATCTTCTGACAGATTATAAGCCAATTGATGATTTGTATTTAAAATTCTGGTTTCTTTCATGGGGATGGTATCATGAGAGAAGAAGATATCATTTTATGCTCAGCATCTTGGTTTTTAAGTCATATTGGCTGGTATTCACTGTCCTGATAGAATTATATTGACTGTAATCAGTTTATGAATCTCAACCTTATGAGGTGTTAGTGGATGAAAGCAGGAAGACATCATAAGGACTTAATCAAAGAGTTAATCAAAGAGGCAATGCTGTGACACAGTAGCCACATTTGCAGCCCAAATCCTGTTGAGTATTTCCTGATTTCTGGGCAATGCACTTTAATTGCCATTAATATATTTAAAGGGATTTGGCAATGAGTGTTTAAAGTTTGTTTTTAAATATACATTAACTGCCATTAATTTTTAGCTGCAACTTGTAATGATGTATTATTTCTCAGTAAGTAGGAATTGCCATGTAACCTTATATTCAGAAGACAAACAACCATGAAGGGTGGGTGGTACATGCCTCTTAGGACTCATTCTTCGTGTCCATAAGCATCACTATGCTGGGGTACTGTGGTACCCTTATGTTCCTTTGGATTAAAGTGTCTTCATCCTCTCCACTCCCATCCCAGCTGTGAATTCCTGCAGGCTTCCTGACAGAAGGAATGGCAACTTGACATTTCTTTCAAGTTGAGTAATCTGTGGTCAATTGTGCATTAATTTTGCATAAAATGCATGACTACCCAGATTCATTTTAGTGTATTAGAAGTGTTTGGATTTGTATGTCACTGAAGAAAATAACATTTTCTAGGTTTCACTCTGTCTTCTCCTTTCAAGATCCCTGTTTGAGGAGAATAGCATCAAAACATTCTTTAAAAATGCCTTTCTTGGAATGTGCCTTAAAAATATGATATGTAAGTATCTTTCACCTGATACAGCTTGAAGGAAATGCAACAGTGACAGAGTTGTGTGAAGGAAGGAAATCTGCTCTGAGCAAACTGGCCACTGTGACAGAGTGGAGAGCAGCTAGGTGCTCAGGGGAGATTGCTGAGAAAAAAAAATCAAGGAGGAATGCCAGAATGGGTCTTTAGTAACACACATCACCTCTGTACAGTGTTCTAGACTAGAAACTGAATTTCCCTCCTAGTTCCAGTGTCTTAATTGTGAAGATCCAAAGGAAAAGCTGTGTGTGGTTTCATGAACCCCAGAAGAGTCTAGTCCTAGCTTCTTTAAACAATGGATCCCAGCCTTTCTTTGTAAGTTCTTCACAGCCTTTTGCTTTTCTTCCTTCATGTGTTAGTGATTTTAACTTCTTTCTGTTTGTTTGTTTGTCTGTTTGTTTTTCTTCTGCCGGTGCCTGTTGTCGCTGGGTCATTAGCAGATGATGTCACTGTGTTCTTGTATACTGGTACAAACTGTTTTCTCCAACTGACCATTGTTTTCTAGAGAGACTGACTTCTTTTCACCAGAACTGGCACCATCTGGTGTTTAGGCTTGGATGCTCCTGCTCAGAACTGAGGCAGTAGCAGTGGGCTGATTCAAGTGCACTTGATAACCTGCTGTGTGTGCGAGCGTGTTATGCATTGGTATCACCAGGACTGATAGCTCTGTGTATTTCATTTTTTTCTCTTACAACTACAAAAGATGCCAGTTTACTTTCAAAAGCTTTGATGAACATTTTGAAACTAAGTCTAAAGTCTTATAAGTAAAACTATAAAAATGATTCTTACATGAAATCCTATCATTAATATAGCTTGTTTATAAAGGACTTTTTCCATTCAAAAATATGTATACACTTGCAAAACAGATGCATTTTAAACATGTGCCTCAAGTGTCTATTATAAGACAGTTACAAGTTGTTTATGATGGAAGTAAAAAGACTTAATTTCTTGCTCGATCATTTTATAGCTGTTTATCTGCGATCATTAAATCATAAACGACCTTTCAACCTGTTTCCTTCAATCTTTGGACTGTGAGGAAGGCTAAAGACATTCTGATTATGTCCACATATGAGGAAATGGCCCACCTGGGGTGGTACTCTGACATTTGTCCTGCCGGGTGTCCTTACTGTATCCTGTATTCCTGGCCAGGCATTTCATCTCCAGATTATGCCAGTCAGTGTCATGTGGTCAGTCATTATTTTCTGTCTCTGTTGCTGTGTGGATAGCAATCAATAGGTGACTTCACTGTACTTTGAAGAGTGTATGATTTGCTCTTGAAAGAGGACATATCTTGAAGTGGTGAAGATCACAGACCCTTGAAACAACTGCAGATTCACCACCCGGCAGCTATGTGATCTGGGGAAGGTGGTCTCTGTGGAGTTCTGTTTTATAATAGGTAAACTGAGGTTAATAATAATACCTATTTCTTGGGATGTTGTGACAACTAGATGAATAATTATGTTCAGAGCAGAAAGCTTATCTACACAGAGTAGGCCCTTTATGTGTGCTCTTATCTTTATTTAATAATTGCATTTTACACATTTTAAATGGCTTCAGTGTTTAGGGTCCTGAGGGGACTCATTCGTTATTCATGCTGTTAAGAAACTCTTCCAGTTTCCAGGGATGCTGTGAATATTTTTCCCTCAGGAAATGTATCTCTAACTGACAGGTCCCAGCCTACAGTCTCTCCTTATTGTCTTTGAGGATGTTAATCTCATGGTGTATGGGAAGGGGGACTGGGCCTAAGGAAACTCAAGACTTTAGTCCTTAGGTGGCTGTGACCTTGTGTCAGTCATGTAACCTAATCGTGCTCAGACTCACTTCTTCTCATGGGAAGGCTTCACCTATCCAGCCTCCAAATGTACTTCTAAAACCCTGGTCCGTGGTTGTGGTCGGGGTGACTGAAGACAGTCCATTTTAGCACAAACAGTAGGCAAAGCGCCGCCACTGCTTATCACCAGGGATTGGAAGAAGAATTTAACTGCAACTATAACAGGTTAGAAGCAGCTGCAGATTTTATCAATTTTGAGGAAATAAACATTCGTGGGCATTTTTAGCAGGTAGTCTATACACGTCTCAAGAAAATGACATTAATAAAATTAAAGAAAGGTTGTATTTCATCATGGAATACTTTGTCTAATAAGTGGTTGTCCCCTCTCTGAGTGAGCCTGTGCTCCAGCTGTCATAGCTGCAGTGTCTTCCTGTACCCTCCCTCATCCTTTCAGGGTCGCACTAGCCTCCTCTGCTCTGAGGGTGGAAGGAAGGGGGGCTTCCTCATTTGTCTGAACACCACAGAAGCACATTCCCACCT
>JANHMN010001064.1:0-13123 GCA_030674055.1 Rhabdomys pumilio
TTTTCTTTTACATCTAAAGCCAAAACTTAAAAAGAAAAATCATACCTAGAAAGGAAAAAAAATGTCTCTATTACCATGCATGTGCATTTGAGCAGGATAATTTGCACTTACTTTGGGGAAGCTTGGCATGCAGATTATAACGTTACTTAAGTCATTTTGAGCAAGGATATGTGTGTAGAAACTACACATGACTATCCTTAGGTAACAAGTAAACTTACTGTGTTAGAAAAAGGTGAAAAAAAAACAGGAGGAAATACAAAATTTGAAAAAGATATGCCAACACTTATACACGCTGAAAAAGTAAGATGCTGGCATAGTTAAATTTTTTACAAAATTTCATGTCATATTATAAAGACATTACAAAAATTAATAAAGAAAATGTTATAATACCAACATTCTGGCATTAATTTAACAACAGGGTACAAGTATTATGGAGGTAAACATCTTTTTTTTTTCTGATCAGATCTTGTTTATGCTCTGCAGGTGAGTATTCTTTCCTGGAACTGTGTACCTGGTCAAGGGAACATATTTGGGAGAGCGTAGAACCTATGTGCAAACCTACTTTGTTTGATTTGCTATTAGGCACGTTGTGTACTGCTTGTTAAACTTGCTTATACCCACGGGCTGCTAATTTCATCAGCCTTATTCTGAAATGATTCTTTCCACAAAAAAAGAAAATGTAATAAATAAACGAGGAAATATTCTGTGATAGGTTGTTATTCAACTAATTGTTTCACAAGTGCTTAGTAAGCCTACAATCAAATATATATATTCTAATATATATATATATATATATATATATATATATATATATATATATGTATATGTATATTCTTCTACACAGGAAATGATTCAGTGAACAAAATATATTTAATCCCTTTAAGGATTATATTTGTTTACTCATTCTAAGCATTGTAATAATGATGTGTCTTTGGATTAAAGGATTTATACTTGGAAACGAGACATGGAAAATAAACAAAGTCTCAGAACATATATGTATGTGCATTGAATTTTAATATTATGACATAGGCTCTTGAAATAGACTGAATATAAAAAAATATTATAAAAACTGTAAATCACCTAGTTAATTTTCCTAATTATACATGCCAGAAGATGAAGCATAGAGAAATAGAATTAAACATCTAGGTCTGAAAGCTAGTCCACAGCAGTAATGGGATGAGCTCCAGACTGTACTGAGGATGCAGCATTGCATTCTGTTGATGGAGGAAAGCCAACAACACCATTTTCACATATCTATGGTTCCTTGACCAAGGCTGGACAGGGTACATTTTTCTCTGTTAGAGATTGTGAGATTAAACTTATGATTCTAATTCATTAACAAAGTGATGCCTCATTTTTAATCTTTCCTAGAAAGAGCTTGAGAATCACCAATAACGAGAAAACAAAAGCCCTGTAAAAGTTCATGATAGTAAAGTACCTTCCTATAAATAAGTTTTGTCTCTGGGTGGTTTATAAATTCTGTGAATTTGGGGAATATCTACCATGGAATCAGTTAAATTATTAGTATATGGAATTTTACTCACAAAAGGACCCAGAATATTTTAAGTGCCCTTTAAGAATCATTCTTCTGACAAATGACAGCACCGGAAACAAAAGAGTATCACTGGTGCTAATGAGCAGTCTACAAATGATGACATCGACTTATCCTAAAACGATGATTGAAGTTCTTTTTTTGCCACTGATATATTTATTCTGTGTTTTACACAAACATGGAAATGAGATATGACTTCATGTATAAGTGTGCCCTCTACAACTGTCAAGTTAAATGCTTTAAACATGAAATGTTTACAACCCATTCTAAATTTGAAGAAAGTAAAAACAAGATTCTCTAGAATTCTGGGAAATTTAGTTTAAATTATTATATGTGTAAAATAGAAAAGGTTTATAGTCTACCTTGTGTTACATCAACACATGTCCACAGCTGTGAATGTGCTGGAAGTAGATTTATACTGTTAGTTTTTGAGTACGTTGACATATTTTGAAATAAAGCCACTTATGTAATATATAAAATTATGTTACTATGTATGTTATTTTAATGTTCAAGGTTTTTGGTTAAAGTTTTCTAACCAAATACTTATACCAGGTGTGTGTGTGTGTGTGTTAGTTCAACTGAAGTTATCCAAGTAATACTCAAACTATTTTCCAAACTCACTATGTTTGAAAACAATACTGTAATTAATGTCAAAAATATAGTGAGTAATGTTAAGGAAAAAATTTGCACAAAAGCAAAAATTGGCAATAAGAGCCATTTTGCTGGTCTCGCAAAAAGTTGTAATAAATCATTCTGCACTGGCATTATTTGCTCATTTTCACCATCAGTAACAAACAATTTCCAACTGCAAAACCTCTCCCAATGAATTACACCTGAGTGCTCATTAGTGTGGTAAAGTCTCCCAATGAAAAACCAGACAAGCTGACTTCCAGTGCTGTGAATCAGAGGATCTGAGGGGAAGAAGATGAATGAGGCATCTTCACTTGTGGTCTTATTAAACAAAAGACACAGAACAAGGCAAGAGAGAAGCAGGCATAAACTTTTCTCACTACAGGTTAGAGAGTAATATGAATGATTATAGTCCTGAAAAGAGACAAAAGGAACACAAAACCTCAAATAACATTGTATTTAATTGGTCAGAAATATTTTACAAAAGAGAATAGAAGTTTCAAACTCACAGTTCTAATAAATGACTTAAAAAACTTTGTGCTGATTATAGTTATTTTTATGTTCAGAATATATTGACCTCATGGAAAAAGTTACGAGCAATTTTAGTTTCTCATTTGATGTTAGAAGTTGCAAATGTAGTCAACACATTATAGAGAAAAATGCTTTCCATTTTGCTTTTCTCAGATACATCAAATTCTCCATAATAAAATGTTATATTTGACAATTATGTTAAATAAGCTTATATCTTATAAGCAGATAAATACACTACTTAGAGAATTTTATAAGCATTTGAGAAATGATAGAATTGATGGAGAAACACTGTGATTTTAGTCACTGGTATTTAAACATAATTAACTGCGAAAAAAAAATGAACCCACACATACAACGTAAGAGTTGATAATTAGTTTTATACTTACACAATTTTCATATGTACACATGTATACAGCAATACTCACCTATTAGAAAAGCAATTCTATTGGCATTCAAAAGAAAAATGTTATAAAACCAGAGACATTTTTTCAGAGTTAAATACACACATGAATCATCCCTACATGTACCTTGTCCTCTGCCTATCTCTTGTTGTTCAAAACATTTGACTACATAATTCAGATTGGTATGTGACTTTTTAGTCCAAGCTGGACTATTCCCACGACCCCAATTCTGAGATTACAGATTTGCACCACCATGCCTAGGTGGGAAGTGTTAATTAAATGCCTATACTTTTCAGAGAAAATAATTTACAGACTCCCTGTTGTCCTCACAGAGCCCACCATGTTTTCAAGGCTTACTCTACAAAAATAATATATTTTCTTTATTTCAATTTCCTATTTTAAAAATGCTAACATGGCTTGTATATTTGTGAGTGAAAATCCAACATTATACATAAAAAATAGAAGAATAGAATCAAATGAAAAAATATACTAAAATCATTCTCTTAAAGAATTGATAAATGGGACCTTATGAAACTGGAATGCTTCTGTAAGGCAAAGGACACAGTCAATAAGACAAACTGGCAACTACAGTTTGGGAAAAATTCTTCACGAACCACACATCCAATAGGAGGCTAATATCCAAAAGATATAAAGAACTCAAGAAGCTAACTGCCAAAAATCCAAACAACCCAATCAAAATATGGGGCATAGAACTAAATCAAGAATTCAAATGTTCAGAGTCCTTAGTGACCAGAGAAATGCAAATCAAAATGACTTGGAGAACATTACACCAATCCGAATAGCTAAGATCAAAACCTCAGGTGACAACACATGTTGGTGAGGATGTGGAAAAAGAGGGACACTCCTTCATTGCTGGTGGGATTGAAAACTGGTACAACCACTCTGAAAATCAATCTGGAGTTTCCTCAGAAAATTGGAAATAGATCTACCCGAAGATCCAGCAATATCACTCTTGGGAATATTCCCAAAATATGCCCCACCGTGCCACAGAGGCACATGTTCCACTATGTTCATAGCGGGCCTTGTTGATAATAGCCAAAAGCTGAAAACAACCCAGATGTTCAAACTCAGGAGAATGGATACAGAAAATGTGGTTCATTTACACAATGAAATATTACTCAGCTATTAAAAATCGAGACATCCTGAGTTTTGCAGGCAAATGGATGGAACTAAAAAAATATCATCGTGAGCGAGGTAACTCAGACCCAAAATGACATGCATTAGGTATGTACTCACTAAAGTGGATATTAGCAACAACAACAACAACAACAACAACAACAACAACAACAAAAAGTGGATGGAGGGGGCAGAAGCTGATCTGGTATTAGGAAAGAGAAAAGGACTGAAGCACTGAGGGCCAGCAGAAAGATTGGAAACAGGTAATCTATGGAGGTAGGAGGTTGGGGAGATCCTCCAGAATGCAACTGAGTCCTGGGAGGTGAGAGACTCTCAGGACTCAAAGGGAGGGACCTTAGATGAATTATCTTACAGAAGGGAGAGGGAACTGATAGAGCCCACCTCTAACAGGAAGACAGGGCATCAAATGAGGGAGGGGGATTGCCATCCCATATTTTAAACTCTGACTCATAATTGTTCCTGTTTGTACGAACTACAAGGGTGGAAATGCAGAGGAGCCTGAGGAAAAGAAGATCCAGCAACAGGCCCAAAGTGGGATCCAGTTCAAGGGTAGGTCCCAAGGCCTGACACTATTACTGAAGCTTTGGAGTGCTCTCAAAAAGAGACCTATCATGACTGCCCTACAAAAGATCCAGCAAACAGCTGCAAGGGTCAGATGGAGATATTCGCACCCCACCAATGGACAGAAGATGCTTACCTCTGTGATTGAATTAGGGAAAGGCTAGAAGAAGCTGAGGAGGAGGATGACTCTGTAGGAGGACCAGCAGTCTCAATTATCCTGGACCCCCAAGATCTCTCAAAAACTGGACCACCAACCAGGCAGCATACACCAGCTGATATGAGGCCCCAACACATATACAGCAGAGGGCTGACGTGTCTGGGTTTAGTCAGAGAAGATGCACCTAACCCTCGAGACTGAATGCCCCAGGGTGTTTAGAGATCTGGTTGGTTGGGGGTGGGGAGTAGGAACATCCTCATGGACACAGGTGGGTGGAAGAGATATGGGATGTGGAACAGTCAGAGGGTGGAAGAGGGGGTTAATCTTGAGAGTAAATAAATAAATAAATAAAACTAAACTAAACTAAACTAAAATAAAATAAAATAAAATAAAAAAGGTTTGAGAGGCAACAAATCCCAAATCAGTGCTTGATTCTTTCGTAGGGCTCTGAAGCATAATCTGATTCCCAAAGTCTTTATAGCTCCAACCAAGTCACTTGCATCAAACAGGAAAGATTGTCTCAACCATGTGTGCGTAGATCATACCTCTTATTCTAGAGCATGAAAAGTTATGACTTTGAGGATCATTGCTATGACTTTGAGGGTGGACTGGGCTATTTGAGACCTCGAAAACAAAGCAAAATTCTCAATTACCTCTACAGAGAATACTGTTTCCAAATAAGATCCTTTCACAGAAAGTAGAACTAAGACTTATGGATATGGAGACTTCAAATACGTCTTAATGATATGATATATATTGTTTTGTTTGATGATTGGCTTATTTTGATTCAATACTCAGTTTTTCTAGAATTTTCTATTCTTTTTCATTATTGGAAATAGATTTATCTTTCATATACCTTTGAGAGAATAATTATTCATATCATCTCTATAATGGAAACAGTTTCTGAAATTTTTACATGGTAACTATGATACATAAATCCATGTAAGATGCACTCCCCTTGGGCCAGTTTTAATAGATTGTGTCTTAGATAAGTTAAGGTGAAAATTGATAATAATAAAAACAAAAATGTCATTTTCATAGGATACTTGATATTCATTTAATGCGCCCCAAAATAGTGCAGATTATGAACAGGGCACATGGCAATTGGATTTCAATTTTACACAATGAACAGAAACAATTAGGGAGACACTTTAGAATTGAGAGGTAAATTGTAACACTTAGGAACTAATAGTCTCCTTACACAGGCACATGTGTACATGAACATTCACATGTGCACACATAGTCAAATAAAAAAGATGCAATGAATGTAAGTTACTAAATATAAAGCACATCAATGTTTAATCTCCAGGAAAAGAAGTGGGGCGAAGAAAGGAGTACAAATTCACACGTTCCTGCAAAATGGTAGGAAAATTACGTATAAATGCATTGACTAAGATGAATGGTGTTCTCTTTGTATGTTTTCTTCTTCTGTTGAATGATGACTAATTAGTATTTCCAATAAATGTTATGAAAACACCTCCTACTTGATATTAAGGATTGAAGGTAAAAAAATGTGTGAAGTCTCAAATCAGTGATAGACTCACTAAGTTTTGAAAGAAAATGTCCTCAATTCATGAGAAATGTAGTGCTTGTTTCAGCAAAACAAATACTGCTGATGAGAATTTCACTGGAATTCTAGGTAAAGAATTCAGAGTTGAAAGTTCCTTCAAAACTGTGCTCAGAAATAGAATCTCTGTCATTGCTCAAGTCAGTTTTCTTGTTAGTTCCACTAGAACACATAACACACCCTCCCTAATGACAAACTCATTCTTGGAGTCTCACACAAAGGTAATCCTTTTCTGACAGTGTTTTATTTTAGATCCTCTGTTTTTTTTTTCTTTTGACTTTGATATAAATGTGGTAATCAAAACTCAACCGAATGCTGAAGAATTGGTAATACATAATTTCGTTAAAAATGTATTTTAAGTGACGCAGTTAAAATTTTAATTCACTCCTGACATCTTTTAGAATCACAATGTATTTTAAAAATGATATTTTAATCTATAAAATCAAAAATAGATTAATCAGAAAAAGAGATTGTGAAATGAATGAGGGTCAATAATCCGTGACTGTTACTGGTCTCTTGCTTGTGCAATAAAGTAATTCAAAGAAAACTGAGAAGAAAATAATGAATTTCACCTGCAAAGAGAGCAGTGGCACTTGCTCCACACTTATTTCTTTCATACTCTACTAAATTTAAGACTCCTTCAATAATGTCAATGGGACTTTCCCTGTCTACACTGAGCATTTCTTACATTTTGACTCTTAGTCTTTCAGTTGTGGGGTGAAGGAAAGAGTTTAATTAGTCTGTTGCTTTAAGAGAAGTCTAATTTGCAGTGGATTCCAGTGAAAGAGAAAAATCATTAAAAAAAAACCCTCTCTCTCTCTGTCTCTCTTTCACTCTGTCTCTGTCTGTCTCTGTCTGTCTCTCTGTCTCTCTCTCTGTCTCTGTCTCTGTCTCTGTCTCTCTCTCTCTCTCAAAAAAAATGAGAATAAAAAAAAATAACCTGCGGTAAGATTGTTCTGAGCACAAACTTCATTCTTTTTAAAACATTTTAAAAATGTCAATAAGAGAGATCTTGTTAAACAGTCTCCATTCTTTAGAGTCTGGCCACTAGAAAGTTTGATATTTGCTTTAATCTAAATAGAAAACAATACCTTGTATAACTTATTTGTTCCTTTTTAGATCAAAGGAATGCAGTCCAAGAAGATGAAAATATATTGACATATCTGCTTGAAGTCTGGTACTTTTGGTTTCACTGGAAAATCACAATTTTTGCTCTGTCACTTAAAGAAACAGAAAAAACATTAAAATACGCATTTCATGTCACTGTTGCTTTGGAGTTACAATGTTTCTTTCAAGGGAGACATGGAAGGCTCATAAGACATGAGAAGGAACATCAGAATAAATAAATATACCCAATAATCCCAGTAATTTAGGCAATTAGAATTGGTGAAATTTGAAATCCTTTCTTTCTTCCTTCCTTCCTCCTTCCCTCCCTCCCTTCCTCCCTCCCACCCCCTCTCTCTTTTTCTCTCTCTCTTCCTTCCTTCCTTCCTTCTTTCCTTCCTTCCTTCCTTCCTTCCTTCCTTCCTTCCTTCCTTCCTTCCTTCCTTCTTTTCTTCCTTTCTTTCTTCTCCCCTCCTTTCCTCCCTCCCTCTCCCTCTTTCTTTCTTTTTTCTTTCTGTCTGTCTTCCTTCCTTCCTTCTTTCCTTCCTTCCTTCCTTCCTTCCTTCTTTTCTTCCTTTCTTCCTTCTGCCCTCCTTTCCTCCCTCCCTCTTTCTTTTTTCTTTCTGTCTTTCTTTCTTTCTTTCTTTCTTTCTTTCTTTCTTTCTTTCTTTCTTTCTTTCTTTCTTCCTTCCTTCCTTCCTTCCTTCCTTCCTTCCTTTCTCTCTCTCTCTCTTTCTTTCTCTCTTTTTTCTTTTTTGTCACTGTTTTATTTGGAGTTAATATGTTTATCTACTGCTTCCCAGGACAATTGAAGCAAAAAGAAAGGATTGCTTAACAAAGAAGCAGTTCTGAAGGCTCGTAATCAAGCATCCAGTATGGATGAGTTTACTGTGTCTTTCTTTTATATTACAGCCTTCTGAAGTGTCCATGACTTATTATATTACAAAGCTTAGAGAGTCATCTGGAATCATATTTTTAGGACATTAATCTCATTCACAAGAGCTCCACACTTATTCTTTATCCTTAAATGTCCCTACCACTAGCTAATACTGTCTCATTGAGGTTAGAATTTTAGTAGGTTAATTTGGAGAAAACATAAATATGTAGATTATAATAGATGAGTTACAAGTCTAATTGATTCCATTGCTGTATCAGAAATCTTTTAACCTCCTGAAATACTTTTGTTCATGTTTTCTTATAGATAATAATTATGTCTTTTTTTATAAGTTGGTGAGAGGATTCTATTGAAGTGTTACTATGTTTCTTTTATTGCCCTAATATTTTCACATCCTCTTTTTTCAAGAAATTAAACTAAACTGTTTTCCTCATTACAAGGGCAAAAGAAAAATCGGACAAGAGATAAGATCTCAGAAAACTCCATATGCTTGTGTTAGTGATCCAGTGCCTGAATCTAGGAACACTTATCCAGTTAATAATCAATGTATATTCTTTCACCAAGGATTAATTGTTGAACAGATTACACAACTGTATTTGGAAATTTCAATTTGTGTTTTAGGTTTTCCCCTTATTTATTTGTAAGTGACTATAGATATATATAGATATATAGATATATAGATATATGGATATATAGATATATAGATATATAGATATATAGATATATAGATATAGATATATAGATATATAGATAGATAGATAGATAGATAGATAGATATATGGATATGTAGATATATAGATATATAGATATGTAGATATGTAGATATGTAGATATGTAGATATATAGATATATGTAGATATGTAGATATGTAGATATGTAGATATGTAGATATGTAGATATGTAGATATGTAGATATGTAGATATGTAGATATGTAGATATGTAGATATGTAGATATATAGATATATAGATATGTAGATATATAGATATATAGATATATAGATATATAGATATATAGATATATAGATATATAGATATATAGATATTTAGATGATATATAGATATATAGATATATAGATATATAGATATATAGGTATATAGATATATAGGTATATAGATATATAGATATATATGTAGATATATAGATATATAGGTATATAGATATATAGATATATATGTAGATATATAGATATATAGATATATAAATTATATATAGATATATAGATATATAGATATACAGATATACAGATATAGATATATAGGTATATAGATATATAGATATATAGATATATAGGTATATAGGTATATAGGTATATAGGTATATAGGTATATAGGTATATAGATATATAGATATATAGATATATAGATTATATATAGATATACAGATATACAAATATACAGATATAGATATAGATATAGATATAGATATAGATATAGATATAGATATAGATATAGATATAGATATAGATATAGGTATAGGTATAGATATGATATAGATATAGATATAGATATAGATATAGATATAGATATAGATATAGATAGATATAGATACATGGAGAGCTATAATAAAAAGATGACTTTAACTCTATGCATAGCCACTGTACATATTGTCTTTCTAAAGACAAAAAAGTTTATAAAAGAATATTTAACATATATATGATAGATCTATGAGAGTACACATGGAAGGACCCATGGCTCCAGCTGCATATGTATCAGAGGATGGCCTTGTTGAGCATCAATGGAAGAGGAGCTCCTTGGTCCTGTGAAGGTTCAATGCCCCAGTGTAGGGAAATGCCAAGGCAGGATGATGGGAGTAGGTGGGTGGGCAAGTGAGCACCCTCATAGAAGCAGGGAGAAGCCAGATGGATGGGGGTTTGTGGAGAAGAAACAGGAAGGGAAGATAACATTTGAAATGTAAATAAAGAAAGAAACTTAAAAAAATAAAGGAGTGCCAAAATGCTTACTTTACTCAAATTTAGTTTAAATTTTAAGTATGTTGATGTTTTCAATTGAAATATTCCCATTTTTTCCCTCCACTGTGTAAAAACTAATAATATAATCAGCCTGGCAGGCAAAATAAAATACTTCGAGCTTGACAACACATGCTCTCAGTTTGCAACATACGATCTTTGACAAAATTCTAGGCCTTAACCTACCTAGTCTTCCAGCTGATGTAGAGAAATGTGAGAGGTCCTGTGTCTTAGCTGTAAGCTGAAGGTTGAAAGTAAATTTGCTAACAGTTTTGGTTTATTTAAGGGCTTTACTTGGCTTGTGGATAGCCACTTGTCACTGTTTCTATACATGGTCTCTTAATCCCTTTAAAATGACACAATCATTGATTCCATTGTGCCCTTATGAGTTGATTTAACTCCATAGATCTTCTTAAGGGCTCTATATCCAGTCGTATTCAATCACACTGAGGTTAGGCGATTAGTCCATAGATAGGAGATTTGATTCCAGAGGCAATACAGGCAAGTGAAAGATGATGTAGAAGCTATTTATGTAACCATATCTAAAACATTTAAGAGATGATGCTTAAACAATAGAAGCAAATTATCTTTTGAGAATCTTAAAGAACACAATAATGTTATAATAAAGATCCTGGTGAACAATATGTAGGCAATACAAAAAGTTCTTAATGAGCAATTCAATTACAGAGTACAAAAAGTGGCTTTTGGGTGATTGATGTGTTAGGTATCTACTTAAGCTGAAATCAATTTGTAAAATTCATCTACCTCTGCTGATCTATGACTGAATGTTTCCCCCATGTTGGGCTCATATCAGTTGTTGTAAGAACATATTTTTTTTTCAAGATACTTCTTTCTAAAAACAAAGAAACAATGCATATTCTAAAAGTGCTTTGTGTAATGTAGTGAATAGCATCGTGTGTCCTTTCAGTGTTATGATTTCTTTAAGGTGAACTTTTAAGAAACCATGCTTTCATTCTTCAGAATCCTCTCTTCCATGAGTGAACCATTTCCTTGTCAGTGATATGGAAGCAAAGCTGCAGAAACTTAGAAGAGGCTGATTTCTGACTAAACAACCAAAATATGGCTGAAGTGAGACACAGGAAAGTCAGTAACAGGAAAGGATCACATATTTAATTTACTTTCTTTGACGTCCTATTTTTAAGCATGAGACAGTGTAACTGATATTTGAACTTTAGGAAATTTTACTTCTGGCTCACTTCTAATAGGATGTATTAGGTAAGTAACTGATAGTAATATAAACTATTGTAGGGTGAATTTTCATATTCATGTACAAAGTTGAATTGACATTGTCTCATTAATCTTGACAAATTTTCTAGGTTCCCAAGGATGGAAACTCTGCAACCAATCAGAATTTTTAGTAGACACCCAAATATTGTTCTTGCCAAAGTTGCAGAAGCCTTATGAGTTTCTGGCATGAAGGGATCATTGGCACAATTCAAGACCCTGTACTTTCACTGTTTCCCTCAAACTCCTTGCAAAGGACCCACCAAAATGTTCCCCAAAACTGTAAATTAGCAGATTTTTTTCAAAATTAAGTATTTTGACTTTAATACTATTTTTCTTTGCAAAATGACTACTTCATTAGTTATGGGAACAAAATGAAAATCCAAACACTTCACATATTATTAATATCAGCTGTTCTTTAGTGATAGATAATGACATGATACACAGGGTTTAAAAAAAGAAAACAGAATGACTAGCATTGTAAATTTTAGAATGAACATGAATCCAGTGTTAATTGGCATGACACTTGAGATGGCTCCTTACTCTTAAGCTCTGAACCTCCTTCCAAAAATTGGAATAGGATAAAGAGAATCAATTTGTAGCTAAGAGAGGCTCAGTCTTGTTTATGAAATAAAAAAATGAGGAGAGGCAGAGAGCTTTTGGGGCTGCTTGGCAAGAATCTGACATGGGCCAAGGACAAAGAAATGGGCTGCTTGGCAGGAATCTGACTTTGGCCAAGGACAAGGAAGTGGGCTTCAGATAGGAATCTGACATTTGGCTAGAACAAACAAATAATTCAGTGAGGAGACAAATCTTAGGCTAGAACAAACAAGTAAATTGAGGCAGGAATCTAAATTTTAGGTTAGACAAGGAAGTAGGCTTCAGACATGAAAATGACTTTGAGCTAGGACAGGAAAGTTGGCTCAGATACTTTGGTCATCCTGATAAGTCCCTAGAAACAGTGACCACCAGAGTGCTCCGAGTGTTCACAGAATTTTGTTTTTTGCCCTGATTTTTCTTTGACTATTCGTGTTTATTGTCTTGCCTGTTCATTGAGTATTTGCATCTATTTGATTGCTAGTTCCTCAACCTAGAACTGACCTTAATACTTGCATGTAATTAAAATGGTATAATTATAAATAAAAAGCAAAACATAGGAGGGGGGAATAAGATGGAGTTTTCTAGGGAGGGGAAATGGGAAAAGGGAGTGGCATCTGAAATGTAAATAAATAAAATATCCAAAAAAAAAAACCCCAAAAAACAAAAACCAGAATGGGGCATAAAGTGTGTGCTATATATAAGAGGAACTTTTGCTTTGATCTATAGTATAATTCAAAGTTTAACTCATTCCAGC
>JANHMN010001065.1:0-13117 GCA_030674055.1 Rhabdomys pumilio
CCATGGCATTTCCCAATGACATCATCAGTAGTCACTTCCCTAGACAATCTCTTGTATCCAGGAGAACCCTAGAATCTTCTGTGATGTCACCAGTGTTGTGGTGACACCAACTGCCTGTGGTGTATTTCTTCAGAGCCTCTGGGTTCACATGCAGTCATGTTGTCCATGCTGCTCAGGCTATTTCGGAGGGACAATACTGTAGAACCAGAGACCAGACCTAGGCAGAAGGCATTCTGTGAAGCAGGAAGAAGGAGATGTCCCTGGAGAAGACACCGTGAGTCCTGGGCAGTGGTTGGGGAAGCTTCCTGGAGCAGGGGACCTTGAGCAGGTCCTTACAGGAGAAGGGGTTATCATCTGGAGCCTCAACATTCCTCAATGGCAGACCCAGAATGCAGAATTTCTGATGATTAGTTTGGCAGAGATCCAGGAATTGACAAGCCTGCAGTTGCTTTGCTGGCAGATATGAATTTCATGCTGAGTGCCAAAGGATGCCTGGAGAAAGTTATGTAAAAACAACAAAGTTTTGCTGTTAGGTTAAAGTGCTGAAGCATTTCATCCTCAATAGATTCCTGTAGGTTACATGAATATGTGATGCCAAGAACAGAGAGGGATATTCCCCTCATCATGTATCAAGGCCTCTCACACTTTGGTCTTGAACACACATGATGTGGGCTGAATCCCGGTCTGGGATAAGTGTAGTAGTGTGTGATCTCTCATCATGCATTTAAGAAGCACGGATAGGTGTTGGCTTGTGGGCTATGTTTGGTGTTGTTGTTTATGGTCAATCTTTTTTGTGCTAAGCAGTACAGACTACATTGTCAGAAATAAACTGACAATGCCCTCAATTTCTTCTTGTCTGGGAAAGCTTAAGCACTTCAGAATTAGTGGGAATGCAGTAGGGACTGAGCCATAAGTTTTGTGATGGTGGTTGGGAGCAGGGACATAGGTGAGGGGCCCAGCTTTAAGAAAGCTTTCCTTTCTCTTCTGGGATTCACTGTGTCTCTAGAATTCCCTCTTCCTCAGGCTTCTCTTTGGGGCTAAGCATAGTTTCTCCTTTCCCTGTCTTATTTTCTCTACAAGTTTACTTGTGTTTATCTACCTGTAGGGTCTGCTGGGAAAGAGTCCTCCCAAGTCAACACCATCAGTGAGGAGGAGCAGAGAATGAAGAGGTTGGAGAAACTCAAAAGGGACCTTGAGAGGATGAATAATGAGAGAGATGAACTCCGGGGAATCCTGGCACATTATACTGACAAGGATTTGAATGAAAGGTAGTCATTATGCCCAGTTCTCCCCTGACTAACTTGGGCCTTCTCTATTGACCCCAGATTTCCACATATCATAGGAGGCTACAATTCTAGGTTGTCTTCATGTCCAAATTCATTTTGCCGATTGGATTTTAGACACAGAGCTTGAAGTTCATGTAAGAGTGAGATGGGGTCACAGGCTATTAGATTCCCCCAAAGTAAATCAGAGCCCTTGGTATGAATCACAGTCTGCAATTAATGTTAGTACTGGGTGAGCTTCTCTCATCAGGTATTTGAAGAAGGCTGGACTGCTGTTGCTTTGTGGGAGAGGCTAGCTACTGTGTGTTTATCGTCAATCATTTTTGTAATTTCCTGGAGGTGCTTGAGGTCCATTAAGTCCTGTTCACAGCTGAACGGACCTGGTTCTACATGCTGCCCCTCAGTGACTGCATCTGCTGCAAGTCATCTGTTTATTATACACTGAGATAATGCCACATCACTGTATTCATTTGAGATTCTTAGTGTTAGTATGTGTGTGTTTGTGTTTGTGTGTGTGCCTGTGCGTGTGAGTGTGCATGTGTGTGTGTGTGCATATGTGTGCATGTGTGTTTGTGAGTGTGTGTGTGCGTGTATGTGTGTGTGTGTGTTCCACTTAAGATCCAGGGGGTATGTGTACTGTGATGGGTCTGAGGATATACCTGACTCACTTTTCAGGTAATGATAGTGAGGAGGCCATGGAGCCTCGCTTGTAGCAGCAGAGCAGGTGACCTATGTTCTCACCTCTGATGTGCATTGGAAACTCTGAATATATGTAATGAATCCTTTTTCCTGTAAATACTGATTATGTTCTTTGAGAATTAATGTAGCAATAGACACAAGGATTTAGAAATCCTTGTCTATAGACAGAAAAAAACGTCATCACAGGTTTAAGTTGGACCCAGGACTGTGGCACAGGCTTCTGGAGATTTCTTAGAGACCTAATCTATTCCTTCAAGACCCCTCAGGGAGCCAAAGCAGATCAGCTACCATTTTTTAGTTCCCTAGCTCTACTTTGCCAGGACCAAATGTAACAAATTTAATAAGCTCCAAGGGACCCAGTACAAGGTCACCAGGATGTGGCATATGTGGGCTAGGATAGTCAATGATGCAACTTGAATTGCTGTAATCCTTGAATCCTTAGTTCAGGGGATTATTTGCTCCTCTGGCCACGCCCTCCCACAGGATCAACTTTGAGACCATGATGCTGGACACACATCACAACCAGGAGATGACCGATCTGAAAAAAATTGCAATGGAGATCAGCCAGGCCTTGTACAAGTGCCAGGAGCTGACAAAAAAAACTCAACTCTACTGGTGAGTGACTAACACTGTCGTTTTCCCAGCTGTAGGCACAGAATGTGTCTGGACATCATTGTCTTTGAAACTAAGTGAGGGCTCTGGTTCCATACTGTTTGCCTCTCAACAGGAAGCTTGCCTCCCTCAAAGAAAGGCTCCAGGATTGATACCTCTTGGACTCATTTTGATCAAGTGGGATGAGTCTATGAGCCTCTCCAATCATTGTCCTTCCCAACTCAGTATCCCCTAGATAGAAAAGGTGTGGGCCTTGATGGAGACATCAATCATCCTTGAGTCTCTTGGGCACTGAAAACAGATTTATAGATCTGGTTTGCATGAGACACATAGGAAGATGTGTACCTGTTGGATCTGCTCTTCTCTCCTAGAGAAGGTTTACACTGTCTTTACCTATAGGTGGTTTTCTAATACCAAAGTCATATATGCACCCGTGGGGCCCATGTCCTCTTGTGTGAGAATCATGAGTCCCTGTTAGTGTCAGGGTTTTCAGAAGTACCTTGAGTCTTCTGGAATGTTTCTGACTTCCGGAATTGACCTTTCTATATGTGAGGTCCCATGGCTACTCTGGATGGTAGTCTGGGGCTGTCTGGGGTTAGGGCCCACGATGAGAAGGGATGGTACTTGGGGAAGTGGGAGGAAGATGGATGCTGCCTACGAATCACCATTTCTTCTTTGTGTTTCAGCATCAGGAACAGTAACCTCCTGACAGAGGCTCTTCATATCAAGACTCAAGTAAAAATCTTATGGAATGAGAACAGGCAGCTGCTTAGGGAGCAGATTGCATTGGAGATGTGTTCTAAGGAAACAAAGAGGCTATGTGTGGAGGCCAGCATGAAGATATATGATAAATACACCAAGCAGCAGCAGGTAGGATGCATGAAGGGCGATTAGGGGCACGTTGCCCTCATGTCTAACCATAAACAATGTCAAGCGCAGATAACCATCCTCCACCTTGTCCAGGCACTCTCCTATGTCTTATCCAGTTCTTCATTGCTATGATTATTTACCAGAGTTTCTGTGGAGTTAGACTCTTTCAAGAAACTATAAGATTTGCAAGCAACTCCTCCTACTCGAGTTTAAGCTCCAGGTCATTGAGATAGATAGGGTGAACACACATTACCTACCAACATGCCATTATGCTAGATGGGCTCTATGTGGCTGCCTCCTTTGTAGTAGCACAGCACATCGGTTGATGAAGTCAGGGCCTGTAGCCCATTGGCTTTGGACCCATGACTCTAGCTGCATATGTAGGGGAGGATGGCCTTGTGAGAGATAGGTGGGAGAGGAGTTCCTTGGTGCCACAAAGGCTGGATGCCCCAGTGTGAGAGAATTCAAGGGCGGGTAGGTGTATTGCGGGGTTATTGGGGGATATCTTTATTGAAGAAGGAGTAGGGAGATGGGATAGTATGTTTCTGTGTGGGGGCGATGAAGAAATTGGATAACATCTGGGATGGACTAAAATATCTAACAAAAAATTATTTTAAAATAGAGATGATGGTGGGGGGCTTCTATCTTTCCTGTCCCTCAACCTCTGCATTGCCAGATGGCCTCTTAACCCATCCTAGACCTTGGTTCACACTAACAGAGCCTAAGGTGCAGCTGGTCAGTTTTGGTTTCTGTCAATATTGCTAGAGTTCTTACCTGGAGCTTGTATTCAGGAGCCGATTGGATGAACAGAAATGTGTGAAAGGCTTCTCTCAGACAGGGTTGGGGTGAGAGCTGTGAGGTTTCAAGAGAAAAATCTCTGTAACTCTCCCAGCCTGGTCTACAGAAGTTGCAGAAGTGGTTACTAAGTATATTTAGTTTCCAATGGATGGATTACAGAGTCCTGTTTCTCACATGAAACATCTGATTTTCACAGTCTACATTTAATGGTTGCTCTAGCAGTGTGGTCTCCTTATGGATTCCTGTTCACTTATGATTTCTGGTGTGTGTGTGGGCAGGGCGTCATATGCATGTCTGTGACTATATGCATATTGATGGTTGTGTGGAGAGGCCAGTTAATTACACGTGGTTTTGATCAGTCTTTCTGCAACAGAGCCTCTCACTGAATCTGAACCTTCCTAATTTGGTTAAGCAGCCTGACCAGCATCTTTGAATCTTCTGTCACCTCCCAGACAGAGCTCCTGGAATGGTTTTGTCTCAAGTAATTGCTGCAAGGTTTAATTACTCACAGAAAGGAAGAACATTTTTACATATTTCATTGTACTCCCCATTGACCAAGCGACTGCAGAACAAGAAGTTGGTGTCCACAGAGAAATTAAGGCAAATCATGTTTGTAGTGGTACTCCAGAGAGCTGCCCTAAAGTAGAAACTATTCAGATGTCCATCAGTCAAATAGTGAACAAGTACACTCTAGTCCAGCCCTTCCATGGACTATTTCCTAGGGTGATAATACCTGCCACCATTTGGTCTTGAAATAGTCAGACTTATTTTCCTCAAAATATCCCTGACAGTATCTCCTTACATGGAGAAAAGTCTCACTATGCATCCTGGTTATAGAGATTTCCTCGTTGCCTGGGCTCATAGCTTTGCTTACAAAGCCACACAGGCTGTGGAAAATGGAGGGCCTACTGGAATATGTTGCCAACATTGGAACCCCTGAGAAACAGTAAACAAGAGGCAGCAACTGGCTTGTCCACCCCGATCCTATGTGCCTTTGCTGTGAATCAAGCCTACTGTGTACAGCCTTGGCAACTTGCTAAGCAGGCTTGGATACCAGGCCAAATCCCCATATTTCCATCAGTTTTTATTAGGGGAAAGCATTTATTTATTGAGCTGTCTATATGCTATGCCTACAATGTTCTTATCTCATTCAAGGTTTTTTTCTTCTTTTTTTAAATTATTTATTCAGTTACGTATATGAGTACACTGTCTGTCTCTTCAGATATACCAGAAGAGGGCATCTGATTTTACTAATGATGGTTTGTAAGATACCATGAGGTTGTTGGGATTTGAACTCAGGACTTCCAGAAGACAAGTCAGTGCACCTAAGGCTGAGCCATCTCTCAATGCTTTTGTTCAATTCAAGGGTTTATTTCTTATGGCTTTATACTATTCCTGGATGATCTCTGATGTTATCACAAACTGGGAAAGTCAAAATGTTTCTGCAATGAACTAAACTTGTATGTGTTAACATGTACTTGTGCGTGTTCAGGAATTTGTTTGTGTCTGTCTGTCTCTCTCTCTCTCTCTCCCTCTGTGACTGTGTTTTGTGTGTGTGTGTGTGTGTGTGTGTGTGTGTGTGTGTGTGTGTGTGTGTCCATGGCCTATTTGAAACAATGCAGCATCATTTTCCTGTCTCTGAGATGAGGTACTAAGTCGGGATACCAGGAGCCAGGGGGATTTTCTTTATCGGTATAACTGCATCTTTGGGTCTCAGTCCTTCCACATGACTCTCTCCCTCAGTCACCTGGGAGCAGCTCTGAATATTGTTCTTTTCCAGTTTAAAAGAACTCCTATCCATGAAACATTTGTGATCCACAGAGTTTATGTCGATTGTATATTCTTTCTTCACTTCTGAGCTCTCTGGTATGACCTGAGCCTATCTATTGTCCTTAAGTCACCCCAAAAATAATACTACAGTAACTATAAATATAGTAAGCGTAACCTTTTTCTTTCATGAATATTTGTTTTAGAGTTCAAGGCTTACCCTTGGGAAGATTTGCATGCAGCACACTGTTGCTGATTTTAGTATCTCTTCACTGAGCTAGGATTTCCTGTAAGATGGTTTCTCTTGGGATTCACAGATGGAGGGGCTCCAAAGTAGAACCAGGCAGGTTCCTACACTCCAGATATAAGTGCCTTCACTACAATGGTAGCTAGGTTCCCTAGAAGGCCTCTGTATAGTGTTCAAATCAGAATTGCTACACAGTTATTTTCAATAGAATATCTATGGACCATTGGAGAAATGTGGTGTTTCGTTTTAACTTCAGCACAGTGTGTAGTTCACAGTTCAATTTCAAGCCACTTTTTAAATCTGAGACAAAATTCAAGGCCCAAGTGCTCTCTGGCCTTCTCTTTTGGGAATAGAGAAAATGACCTTAGCTGAAAATTATACTGGATTTTCCTGCTCAATAAAGCTGGTGTTTGCTGGATAGGTGCCATGGCAGGTGTTCACCAGGCCTTTGTGCCTTCCTCCCCTAGGTCTGAAAAACACCAACAGAAGCTCAAACAGGGCACAGAAAAGGTCAAAATTTCCCTCAGACACAGGAATTTCCTCTTCACCAGGAGCACTGAGTGTGCAAAGCAAGTGAACCACAATTGCATCTCACCCTTACACCCATTGCAATCTTGGGCTGCATTTTCTTCCTTTCTTTGGGTTTCTGTATGTCACACGGCCTCTACTTTGTCTAACCTCAGGTCCAGCAAGAGAGCATGTTTGGAAGGCTTCAGAGAAGTACGGAGGGACATCAAGATCCGCTGGACATCCAGGAGGAGCCTGAGAATGTCAATTTTTGCTTGTCCTGATGTGTCATCAATGCTACTATCATAGACAACTGTGAAGAGAATTTTAAAGATTTTGAGATACCATCTGTTACCTCTCTCATGCTTGGCCTTGGAAGGACTTGTCCATCAGCAAACCCTCCACCCCAATGAGGCATGCCCTCATTTATCTTGAAGTGATTATTACCATCGTTGGCTGCCTTTGCAGTATATTTCCAAGGACAGCAACAGGCTGTAGGTCTGTGCTGCAAAATCTGCAGCTAAAGAATGCTTCTTAGTTTAACTAGTATGTTTTGGATTTGGTTAGAGTTTTGATTGCTTTGCGTATATAGTTTCTTTGTTTCCTTTTCAAGTTTTGTTGTTTATTTATTTTTGTTATGTTATTAATTGCTTGTTTTACTCATTTTATATACTATATATATTGACTCCCCCATTTTAAGTTGGTATTGAAAATTTTTAACATATTCTTATGGATAAATATGTAATCAATAATTTTACCCTCACAAGATCCTTCTGTAGTCATGTGTGGTACACTGTCTTGGAACACTACAAGTATCAGGCAGGAATGGACATCTTCAAGTAGCATGTGGCTTAGGCTTCATTATTAGTTCCCAGCCAGTCACAGCTACACAGAGAATTGTGCTTTGGATGTGGAGAGTGTGTTGAAAATCTGTGGATCCCAATTTCATGATGAAAAGGTTATCCATGCTGTATCTTTATTGTTATAAATTTAGCTATGTTAAAATGTAGTACTATGTGAATTATTAAGTTGAACAAACAAAGTAGAAACACAAGTGTATTTCTCTAATACATCCCAAGAAATAAAAATATTCAATAAAAGAGTATAAAAGAAACCATTAAACATGGAACTGTATGCCTCTTGTTTTCTTGAAATATAGCATCACTTATAAATGCACAACAGAGATAATGAATTTCAAGACCCTTTTGGAGATGTCGGTTATATTTTTTTTTTGGGTTTTTTTTCAGGTTTGATTTTTTCCTTTGTTTACTTTTTTATTGTTGTTCTAATGTTAATGATGGTTTCTTTTTCTTTTTACTCTTGGTCTGGACAATGTATTTGATGCTTTTATAAAAAACTTGTTTTTTATAAAAAATTTTGGAGCATTGTTTCTGTTTTTGAGTTATTTCTTTTATATGTATGGGTGGTTTTCCTGCTGTAGGTTTGTGCACTACATGCTTGCAAGTCCCCAGAGGCCAGGCCAGAAGAGGTCTGGAACTGAAGTGACAGGGGATTGTTTATCATAGCTCTTTAGATCCTCTGAGAAACAAATTCTCAAATGGATGAGCCATCTACCCAGCCACTGCCTGGACTTTTGTTTTTCCTTGTGTGGTGTATTAGCTGCACTGAGTCACACCAAACCAAAGAGAAAAGATTCTTGAGACCTGTAGGGTCACATACTTGGGGTAGGCATGCTCAGTGCTTAAACTTTGAGGCCTCCATGTAGGGCATTAGGGTGGGTTCCTGATTATGCCTCAGGATCTCTTATTGTCAGGGTTGGAGCAGATCTCTCATGTCTCATCATGCATGACAATGCAGATTAGGCGTTATCAGATGAATTGCAGAGTTGAGAACTCTCCTAAAGGTGGAGGTGGTAAATAAATCATGTTGAAGTACCATCAAAACAGGGTTTTGTGTAAGCTTCAAACAAACCCAGGGGGATGGAGCCTGCAGCAGAGGACACAGGCCTGTGGTGGTGAATATTTCAGTTCAAAACTAGCAAGGGAGAGGGATGGTAGAAGTTGCCAGTATGTTTTTCAAGCAATCTATGAATTTCATCTACCATCTTTTAGTTTTGAATTTAGATTTTTTTATAATTAAAAACAAAACTTGCCCTAATGTGCTTTTTGCCAGGTATTTCGTTTAAAAAATGAAAACAGTGACTAAAAGAAAGATCCATCTGACCCTTTTAAGAGACCATCTTACATTTTTACGTCTATAATTTGTCTGACTTAGATAATATTCAAGTGCTGTGTGTAGCCAAGGCAACTCTTGTGAAAGAAATCATTTAATTGAGGGCTCACATACAGATTCAGGGGTTTAATACATTATCATCATGGTGAATAGTATGACAATATGTTGTCAGACACTGGGGAACTAATAGAAAGCTACATTCTGTAGCTTTATGTACATACATACATACATACATACATACATACATACATATGTAGGCATAGAGGCAGGTATAGAACTGGGCCTAGCATGGGCTTTTGAAACCTCAAAGTCCATCTTCTAGAAAGCCACACCTCCTAATCCTTTTCAAATACTGCCACTACACACTAACTAATCATTCAAGCATATGAGCCTAAGGAAGCCATTCTTCTTCAAACCACCATACAGTCTATTACTAAATAAGGTTACAGATTTAGGAGACTGAGGCTTCAATTCTGTAATCAATCAAATTAATCTATAAGAGAGCCATAGTGTTACCTAAGGGTACTCATATAGGTTTGAACTTGGGATGAAGAGGATGAGGAAGAAATTGATTTATCTGGGAATGATAGATAGGATTGTAGTGTGAGGAATTAGCGTGATTGTTTCAGGCATTGGAGTTCTATTCATTTGAGGTACAATCTAAATATTAATTTCTTTTCTTTTCTCTCTTCCTCTTCCTCTTCCTCCTCCTCCTCCTCCTCCTCTTCCTCCTCTTCTTCTTCTCCTTCTCCTTCTCCTTCTCCTTCTCCTTCTCCTTCTCCTTCTCCTTCTCCTTCTCCTTCTCCTTCTTCTTCTTCTTCTTCTTCTTCTTCTTCTTCTTCTTCTTCTTCTTCTTTTCTTTTTTTTGGGTTCATATTACTTAAGTGCTCCTTTAAGCTTTCGTTAATAGAAGAGATTGGAAATTGAAGTGGGAAGGAATAAATCTGGTGTAGAAGTTACTCACAAACTCAGACTCATTCTTTGAGTGTGCTAACAGCTAATTCTCTGAGAACCTGCTACATTTCTGGACACCAACCATGTAATAGCTACAGAGCAGTTGGTCTCCAAGTGTGACCTAGGATCAGTACAGTATCACTCGACAACCTTGGAGACATGATCGCAGAATGGAACAGGCACCAGGAGTCAGTAGGTTTCCAGTGAGCTCTCCAGGTAATTCCAGGTCCCCTTGCTTTGAGAAGGATCACCACTAGTGATACCTTTGCCAGCACCACCTCAGCGACCCAGTGTGTGAGCAGGTTCCAGTCGCCTGCAGGGGGCGCTGTGCTTGCGGTGACCGAGGGGCAGAATCAGCAGAGCAGGCTGTGTTCTACAGTGAGAATCAAGCTCCCCATGGGACTGGCATACTGGGCAGAGAGCACCTCTCCTTAGGATCCCATAGAGAAGTGGGTGAGTCCCAGGTCTTGTTCACAAGCCCCATGCCCCTGCCTTTGCAGGCCTTAGGAATCTGCTGCTGACCAAGGATGGGTGAGGTAGGTATCAGGAGTGGGCAAGCTGGTGGAGGTGCTCAGGGCAGCACAGCTCTGAGCGCCCCTTCAGCCCCTATGGGCTCTTGGCAAGCACCTTGAGGAGCAGGTCTTCTGGTCCAAGCACTAGAGCTTAGGGTGCTGGTCAACTTTGCAGTCAGATTGAGTTTCACCTCAAATTTGGCCAATTTGGCTGTTTGCACAAGTTTGCCTCCCTGGATGAACGACTGGTACCTTTTCATGCTGTTTGGGCTGGTCTCCTAGTGGAATTTTTTTCATTTTAAGACTTTCGAATCTTGGAAAGGCCATACTCTTTCCGGAACTGGGTAGGATTTGGGTTTTCTCCAAAATAGTCAAGGCTTTTAAATAAAGGAACTCAGGTGAAAGCAACTAAAGATGTTGGAAGTCATGGAATTTAAGTCCACTTCAAATTGGGTTATGCTGTTTTGTTGGGGTGGGGGATGCAGCACCATCCCGACAGTAAATCAAGGGAATGTATCTAACATTAATGTTAAGCACTTGGGGAAGTAATGCTTTAAGAGACAGCACTGTGTAGAACACCTTTCCCCTCTTTCATAACTGTGGCAATGCAAAAATACAATTGAAAGAATCGTGGCACATGCCCTACAAACTACAATGTATTCCAGTCCTTGGGTTTCTTGGATTCTAAAATCTGGGCCATCCACATGAGTCTGTTGGGCTATATCAGTAATTTAGTTGGAACAACAAGCCAGCTGACCTATTTCAGAAAAACACGATTCATTGTTCATTGGGTAATTAGGCTGGTGAGTTTTGGTTCAAATCCTGAAGTTCTTGACATCTCTGCACTATGCTGTTTCCTGCTGGGTTTGCTGTGCAACCTTCTTTCCTATTGAATTTCAATTCTGTAGAAGCTAATGTCTGGTGAAAGAAGGATTGTATCATTTAACTGGTACTTTTGTTTCTCAGTTGGGGGCACACAGTCAACAAGGACCCATACTGACAAGGGTTCTTTTTCTTAGTGATACCCCCAACATGGTACTTTGCAGACAAATGGCTGGGCATATCTTCTGGGCCACTCTGGCCTTACATTCACAATCTCTAGGCAGTGGCTGTCTGACAGCAAGCACCAACAACTCGCTGCAAGTCACCACCTGTCTGTAAAGTAGCATCCTTTAAATTGCATGGCATTACCACACAGTTCTTGCTGGACTGTTTAACTGTCCTGAAACAAAAGGTTTTTGAAAGCAGACATATCATTTGACTTTGTATTTGGCCTGTCTCTCATCATTGTTCAGGGTGGTCAATGAATTAGCAGTGAGAAGTGATAGATTTACACATGTCTGTCTGCCAGCTTCAAACACCAAACTTAAAATACACCCTAAACTTAGAGAAGACTGTTTCGTATACAACACATGCTACTCTATTCCTAGGTATCTTATACCAACCCACTCACTTGATAATATTGGTTAAAGTCAGCAAATTGCATGAAGTAATATATCTTGAAGACAGACTTTAAGCCACTCACAGACAGGCTTGGTCTCCCCTTCTCTATCTCCTCTTTAATGTCTATGTAATAATCAGCGTACTAAGAACTTGTTGAATGGCATAGATTTTACCAAGAACTCTTTCAAATGGCAATGGCCAATACACAGCTCAAAGTCAAACAAACAATCAGACAAACTTACAAAAAGAGGAAGGTATTAACTATGTAACTGAGTGAGAAGTGACCTGGCCATGGGTGCTTAAAGTATTGCCAGCAGGATTTGTCACTTGTCTTTCTTTATTTCTTGTTTGGCTTTTCTGTGTTTGCTTTCTTGTGTTCACATGAAGACATCTTCAGTCATACACAGGGTGTCTTCCTAACTTAGCAAACCTGTTAAGTGTTTCCCTTCCTTCTCTTCCATTGGAGATGATATCAGAAGAGGACAGTAACTTGCTGACGAGATTTCCCTGCCATCTCTATAAAACTCAGTGTGATCACAGGAATTCACTCTGGATGGCCAAGCCTGGGTCATCTGCCTGTTTCTATAACCAGAAGGTGGCTGTTACATGGGCACCTAAAACAACTCTGTGTATCCTACATGCCAAAACAACACTTAGAACCACAAATATTTTGTGTTGTAGGCCTTTTTAAAATACACATATGTAGCATACAAATATATTAATTTATATAACCACAATAAGATATCTTGCAGATAAGATAAAAGTTTAAACAGGAAGCTAATTCAGTCTTCATTTATGCTTCATATAAAACTGCTTAGCCTAAAGATAATTTAATATACATATAATGACTTACTGTTGGATGTGGTGGTGCACGCTTTTAATCCCAGCACTGGGGAGGCAGAGACAGGTGTATCTCAGAGTTTGAGATCTGCTATCTATAGCAAGTTCCAAGTCAGCAAGGACTATATACTGTGATTATACAATTGAAATGTAAAATTAGAATATATTTAACAAGCCTGAAATTTCTGTGCTAACCCTCATGTGAGGTCCACTTGTGTTTCCATAAAGAGACTCCAAGTTTTTACTTTGGAGCATGTCAACACTGTGAGTTTTCACATGAGGGATGCTCAACTTATAGTCTCCTCCTGAATGTTCCAAGATCGGTAACTCTGGGATTCCCAGAGCACCTTAGTAAGAAAAAACACAGTCCTGCTATCAGGGAAAAGCTGACT